>PNEQ01009489.1:0-21502 GCA_003012365.1 Medauroidea extradentata
TGATGGATTTCAATACACGTCCAGCTTACCAGAAGATTACTGGCTTTAGCTTGTACGTGGAGCTGTTGCCCTATTTGACTGAGCCAATAAGAATCCCGATATTGTAATATTGGATGCCTGGTATTGGTCTGCAGACAGCTACGTTGTGTCAGTGTTTTCAAGGCTATCTTGGCACAAAACATTTTCGCGATATACCATCGTCTCTAACTATATGGTTATGTAAATAACGAGGTAGATTTACTAGACAGAACACAAGAAGCGTACCGTACGTAAATACATATAATGTGCTCGCACTGGACGTAAACAGACTATATTAACAGATACTGAAGGTTTTCTGGAAAATAATGTTTCTTTGATGCCTTACGTGCGCACTCTACTTCATGAACAAAACATGTTGTGTCACAGTAACCGTGTTCTTATTGGCACAGTTAAGTGAGAGACACCTCTGCACAAATTCACACTGCCGATAATCGTGAAGCAAATATATGCAATCAAGGCTATAAAAACAAAGTGATGCAGAAATATGTTAGAGAAAACTTCCAGTCGCTACCCTAAAACATTCACTGCAAATAATTGAAACTATAAAGGCCAAATCAACCCACGATATTCAGGCAAGTAACAGGGGCGAGGTTAACACAGCGTGGGGTGAGCGTTTATTGATTACCTCCGCCCACCTCACAGCTGGTGATAGGTCAAACACGGCAGCACCATTCGCTGGAATTCCACTTCCATGGGAAGTGTGTAAGAGGTATAAAACTTTACAAATTTTGTTTAAAGTCTTGAACTTAATGTTACGCAGTATTTTTCATCTGCCTGTGAGCTCGACAGAAGTATAGGCGAAGTTTCGATTATGGATGTGTTTATTTAAAAATTTACTGAAGGTGGATTTGACAGTAATATTTTAAATATTTATTGTTTGATTATAGCTCTAAAACAAGTACATAACGCCCGTCACTCTCAATTTAATTGAGATAAGTCGTAACAAAGTAGGTGTACTGGAAAGTGTACCTAGTATGAATCAAGATTTAGTTTATAAATCCTGTTGGAAGTACTCGGTTTTTGTCTGTAATAGTACTGAGGAAATACTTATTTAATATATGTTATCACAGCTTCTTATTAAAATTTGTACATTATTTTGAGATAGATAGTAGTTAACGACTTCCAGAAACTCGCTCTGAGACATGTTACGCATATTAATTTGGATTTGCATGACAAAATTTCACGTTAAATATTTTATAATTTTATTTGAAAGTGTACAAAAATAGTCTACCGAGTGTATATCGTGATTTAATCGCATTTGCTTATACGAGAAGTCACGAAAATCTGACAAGGCCTTTAAAAGCAAGCACTTTAACACTCTTTAAGGTGACCGCCTATCTAGGCAGCTGAGCGGTTTGTAGAGCTTCGACAGTTACAAGACTATTCAAAAACTGCTCAGCGTGCGTAAAATATAGCTTCTTAGGAACAGCATTCAGAGAATGTTAAATATATTTATGTCCACTTTAGAGCCTCCATGTATCTCTAAAATTTGCTTATACGCTGCCGAAAATAGATGTTTTACGGTCATTTTTAGGTATGAAATTCTTAGCGCAGAATCTTTTAAAAAGTATAGGCGTGTGCAGTACACCTTTAAGTCGTACCGTAAAACGGGGTGAGATTACGTCAAGTGGGTTGAGATTGTGACAACCTAATTTTGTAAGTTTATGTCGACAGATAATTTAAAATGAAAGCGTAAGTACATAGTATTTATGAATAAATCAATTTCATTAATTTATACCAAAAGAATAGGAATATCTTACCATTTTATATACACAATTAGAGGAAATGGTGGTAATATGGATCCTGTAGGTAATATGAGCCCCCGGCGTTTCTATGAAAGTAGCGATTGAAGCATGAACTGTTAGAAGTAGTTTGAATGTGTGTGTACAGGGCGGTGATGTAGTTACTCTAATGGTGAAAGTGTAGTTGAGTGTTTTCATATTTCGCAAACGAGAAAACTTTGACAGGTTAATGTTTCACAATAGTTAAAGTCACTTACGCATGCCACTCTGCAAATTAGTATTATATCGCCATGTAGTTTAGGTTTCAATGTTTGTGTTACTATATTGAGATTACAAATACTGGTTTTGTTGAACTATGTAAAATATTCGCGTTTACGAAGATGGCGATGGTGGAAATATGGGCCCTTCCTGAGGATGGTAATATGAGCCCCCGAAATAAAAGTAGGTCTAAAGAACGGTAACTTTCTCAGATGATGAGTCTGATGAAGAGTTCAACAATGATTCAGAAGAGTCTCTTCCAAACATCGAAATTGGTGTTCCTTGCCTTGACAGTGATGAAGCTGCGTGTCTGTTTTGTGAAGGTGATTTTTCTGAGGTCAAACGAGGTGAATTGTGGGTACAATGTATGCACTGTGAACTCTGGTCTCACCATTAATGTGCTGGGTGTGAGACAGATGCATACATTTGTGATTTTTGCAAGTAAATGCACAAATGGTCTTTCAGCATTACTTTACGAACACCATACCTTACAACTGATGTTTAACATTACCTTTATTTCAACTTTTGAGATGAGTATGAACATAAAATTTAGAATAGCATAATCAATGAGCATTGCCATGTGCAATTGGATTTTGTTTAAATAACAGTATCTTTTCATTTATTTTTGTGAATTTGTAATTTTTAACATAGGGGCTCCAACGTGTGCTGTCCGATTTTGTTTTAATTTTTACTATATATTTGAAAAGTTATTGTGAAAAAACAAAGTGGGGGCCCGTAATACCTCCTTCTCCTCTATGTTGCCACAATCTCATCCCACTTGTCATAATCTCCCCCCATTTAACGGTATATTTCACGTCATAAAATGATAGTGTCACCACTTAATATCTCATACAGGAGAGTTGTCGGCGACAAGACTGCTCTCTAGTTCAGTTATTTGGCCTAGAAGCTAGATGAAGGCCTTAATAAGTAGAGACATGCAAAATTCGCGTTATTTTCTGACAGCTGACTAGACTCCAAGTGACTATAGGCTCGTTCGACGTCTCCCGCTGGCCGATATTGTCGTGACTTGCCGCGGAGAATGCTTACACGGTAGAGAGGCCAATCTCTGTAAAGACGTAACACACGTAAATGACAATACGTAAAAGTTCGTGGCCAATTGAATCGCATATTATGATCTGTTATGTATAGGAAAGTGAAGTTTAGTCTGCTACCAAATGATGACGCGAATTTTGCATGTCTCTATTAATAAGACGTAAAATTAGTAATTGAATAAAACGAAGTGTGAGAAAATTATTTATTAAACACGCACAGCAGTGGCGACACAGTCGCGGAGGCTGGGCTATTATCACAGGAAGCTGGAAGCTAGCACGCACGACCTTGATGTCTTGGACAAGGTCCTGTGAGATAGATAACTCTGGACAAACTGCGCACACTCGTCTGAAGTTCCTCCTCCCTGCTCGTCATCATAACCACTCTCCCCCGTCCCTTCTTCCAAGGCCTCACATTGTCGACAACAAGGGGTGCCCGCAGGGCAAGTTGTAGATTGAGAAGATTTTTGTAAGAGAGGGAGGCTTTTTCAATAACAGAACAGTGACGATAAGAACAATCCTAATAGTTGGTTTGAACTGTGTTGCCTATTGTATTTTGTTTGTTGTCCATTGCTGACTGTTTTTTGTCTATTTCCATCTTTTTTTATATTGGGAATCTGGTTCTATACTTATGTCTGTCTTTTGTGTCTGTGTGTTGTGTAGAAATTGGACTAAATTCTATCTCTAGAATTCTTTGTTGTCTAATATAATAATTATAAAAAAAAACTGACAAAATTCCTCTGGGATTGCTTTCTTCCTAATTTTTGTGTGTGTTTTGTGTTTGTTTTTTCTTGTCCTTTTTTGTACTTCGTCATTCAACACAGGTTTGATCAGCAAAACATAAGCAATGGCGTATGTCCACAAACCAATAAATTCTAATAATAATAATAATATCGAAAGTTGATGGTACTCGAGAGCCAGGTTATCACACCGAATGCAGACTTGCTACTGGGCGCACGTAGACATATGTTTGCCCTGGAGGACGACATGAAATGAGGCCCTACAATGTAGTGGCGCCGGAATGAGAAGGACGGGGATAGCGGGAGATCAACGAGAAAAACCGCCGACCAGAGACATCGTCCGGCACGATAGCCACATGAGAAAATCCAGGGACCAACCCGTCAGGGAACACCTTGGTGATAGGTGACTAACAACTTTCTTCGCTAGATATTACGATCCGTGCAAACACATCTGTCAAGCCACCAGAAGTTTTTTCTACTGACATTTGAGGCCTGTAATGGCAACATTATTGCCAACGAACTTTGCATTATTTAAACAGTGTTTTTTTTTTCTTCTGAAACTGGCATTAAAATTGAATACCGTTTTTTTTTTATTATTCATTATGGAAATTGGCAGTATGGTTCAACGCATTTTTAGTGGCGACTTAAAGAAGTGTTCATAGCAAGCTCCTAATTTTTGTCGCATGCACCGTTCAAAATTTGGAAAAAAATATTTATTTCCTGAAAAAAAATTTTACAGGATGTCAAATAAGTGTATTCTTTTCTTAGAATAATATATTTCTTCAGAAAATTAAATCTGTGTTCCAATAAGAAAGGATATTAACTGAGCTCTAAATAAAACACTGATCAGCAATATCTTGCAATCTTAAAACTAAATAGTAGTTAGCCTGATACGCAAGTCTCTTTCATATTTGAATGACATTGTTTTGAAAGGTCATTAGCCAAGAAAGCAAGCTTTAGGAAATCAGACCGAGCAAGGTGGCGCATCGGTAATATGTTGAACTCATATTCGGGAGGATTCGGGTTCGTTCCCCGGCTGCGGATATCCTGATTTCTGTTTTCTGTGGTTACGCGAAATCGCTACAGGGAAATGCCAGGATTGTTCTTTAACTAAGGCCATGGCCGACTCCTCTCCCAGCTCCTGTCATTGTACTAAGCTGTATGTCACCAACTATAATGACCTCGCTGTCGACAAAACGTAAACACCACTTATCTCACCATCAGGAAATCAGTGTCAGACACCATTTCAAAACACGTCCTATATCTTTCGTTCTAGTAACCAACTCTACAAAGCACTGACTCTATGACTTCCTTACGCCTAAGAGTCTGAAAAAAAAAATCGCATTTTATTTTGGGTACACGGTGGAATTGAAACGAATACGTCAGTGTCACTTTCGCAGTTGGCCAATAACTTACTTGACATCTTCCAGGAGGCCCTGGGTCAATACTGAAGAAGCAACTAATGTAGGCCTAATCACGTGGTATCGCTGTGTCGGCGAGCAGCCAATGAACAGCCGTTGTCCACTTGAGTTCAGAAACATTCTTGGAGGCTAGCCTACAGGTCAGGTAACCGGCAAATTTTTCCCGTCTCTACTCACACTAATCGTTAGTCGTATGTCTGGTGATCATAGGAAAAAAAAGTGTGTGCATCCTCAAAATACTGACTGATGCCCTTTCAAAACAAAGCTATTCTTTCGCGCTTTAAATACTGACTGTGTTGTAACATATGAAATGACCAGCAATTGTTTTATGTGTGTAAATAATTCTGAAACATCTGTTGAACCTTTATGGTAGCTGGCGACTATTGTAAAAGATCAGTTTTCAATCCACTTTAGTCCATAGGACTTATATATTTCCAAAGTGTAAAATCAATTGTAATAATATTACTTTATAATACAGAATGCTTGACAAACTGAATGGATTTGTAAAACATATACGCCATTGCTAGATTATGTCGTTGAACAGGAGGGGGAAGTACAAGAACATTAGCAACAAAAATACGAACGAAACAAACCAAGAAAGACTATAATGGCTGCAGTTAACAAACATAAAAATAATTTTAATTATTTGTAGGTTATGTTTGTTGATTACGGCAAATTCTTCCTTGGTTTTTCTTTCATATTTTGGTTGCTAATGTTCTTGTTGTCTTTTTAGGTAAATGTGGGTTTCTTGCGATTCAACTACATTTTCTATCAATGGCCAAATGTCTAAAAAAATCATTCAGTTTCTCATACAATCCCAATTACAAAAATTATTCAGATGTTACATACTGCTTATTAAAAGCTAACTCGTGAAGCAGGCGAAGTATTATCTCACCGGGAAGTTAAATGCAAAATCGTTTCTATGGAATAGTCGTGGATAAGCATACTTCTTGGAAAGTATTGTTAGTTAAGTTAAACATGGGAGTCACTTTTCAAAAAATCTATAATGAGGGATAGAGATTAATAAATCATGTCAAACACAAAAAAAGGTTCCACGTTATTTTTCTAGCTGTTTCGAGGAAATTCCTAAGAATTTAGTGAGCTGTGAGACAACCCACCAACAAACAAGAGTTGTAAGAGTCGTTGGACGCACAGTGAAAGTTGTAAAAATAGTATTTCTTCTGTATTCTGACGAAGACAAATGGTGTTCAGCAGGAACTCCGGGTCAACACAGCGCATTGAACTGTATTCACACGAGCACACGGGGACGCCCTATGAACAGCGGGACTTTCAATCTTCGCAAGTGATTTGTTTGTGCTGTCAGCGCTGCTTGAACAGAAAAGCCATTTTAAAAGCATTAGCTTTCATCTACGTATAGTAGCCTGCTAAAATAACATTTTCAAGTGACAATATGTTTACATGTGTTTGGCTATACAATAAATGCGTGAAATACACGCATTTATCTTACTGATAGGCATTCTTCTGCATGAGACAATACTTTTAATACAATAAGGAAATTTTGGTAATTATCGGCAGTAAAGATATTTCGTATTTTTCTTCTGCTATACTGAATTAATTATTCCACGGGTTTCCAAATCAAATTTATCGTAATTTTTAGCACAGAACCAATAAAGTGCCGAGGGTAATATTTGGCCTAACTATTGCATCGTAATTATGCTTTCTGTCTTCTTTACTCGTAGCGAAGGCAAAATTTTTCGATACGGTTGAATAAAGTTGGTATCAAAATAAGTGTTCAGTTACGCAAAGAAATAATTCTAAAACAGAGAAAAAGTAGGCTCTGTACACGGAGCAACTGAATTTGTGTGTGTGTATGCGTGTGTCTTTATTTGTGTATTTACCTATTCATATACACACGCGTGTGTTCACTAAATGTTATCAGCATTAGAGATGTAGAACAGGCTGTATTCCGAAGGACTCTGTAGATATGAATTATTAATTCATAATCTTGAATACTACTTAGAGACACGAAGATGGATGTGTTTTGATGGAAATAACAAAAAAATAAGATGGTGTGTTAGTCAAACCATTTGAGTCACAACACAGTGATCCGGGCATGATTCCCGACCGGATCGTTTCCCCAATTCTGCGTGTGTAAAACGTGGCGGGTGTTCCGCTTTGCTAGTAGATTTCTTTGGGTCAAATCCATATACTCCTGCATTTACACTCTGCAGTTGTTCGATCCTCAGTTTTTTATAATCCTCTCTAGCGCGCAATACGTCGTTGTTAAGTACTCTATCAAAACATATATCTGTACTTTACGGCTACTTGTTTGTCAATGGTGATTCCATGCGTGGGCGCTACAGGTGGTGTGAGAACACCCTTGCCTAACATAATACAAGGAAGTGGAGGAATTATAGTAGAATATACTATGGTATTTATTTTTCATACAATATTAGCAAGGAAATAATCACAAGGACACTTTCTGGCTGTGTTCAGAAACGTTATTAATATCTTTCAGTTGGTTTTCCAGAAACAGAATTACGTACACTCTAAAAATAATTGGTAAATTTGCCACACGTGCATATAGGAGAGCTGAGAAAGTAGGTATGGTTAGAAACACTGGTAAATCGCGGGATTAGTTGACTATTTGCTAGGTTCCAACATGCTGTATATAACACTGAATGTTTCGTATCGATATTGGCTATGGTTTATTTGTAGCATTGTTTCTCTCTTCAACAAACCCAGTTAGAACTGCACAGCTTGGACACACAGCGTGTGTGATTCGACCCAAAACTGTTCACACGTGTCACGGTTAATATAATACAGTTTATTGGAGACTATCTTAAACATTTCCGCGATTTTCCAGTGTCTCTAGGTATGGTATAAACATTTTTATAAAACAGTCAAATGTATACTAAAGTCACCAAACTTGCACTGTAATAACTGTAAAAGTTTGCATATTTACAAGGAGGAAGTTTGGTGACTGTCTCATACTGTGTTTAGTTTAATTACTTCCTAAACATTTTAGAAAGTTTATTTACAGTGACATATATATTTGTGTTTGACTTAACTGGCGGAACACAAGAAAAAATGTTCAAGTACATAACCATAAATAAAATATGTTAACTTACGACTATGTGATATGATCATTGCTGGTCATAACCGAGGTATAGAAATGTCGCTTGGGCGTGGGCACCCTGGAACCAATAGTTTTGTAGGGAAACGCACAAATAGGTTTGTTGTTTTTCTTACAGATTGAAATATTTACAAACATGATAAGTATAAATATCGAGGTAAAATAGAGGCATACGTAGAAGGCGCGCATGACACTCCCTGAATATTACGAATGTTGTCAATTTACAGGCGTACTATAAACGCTTCTACGGAACATAGACCTACTTTATTTATATCTACTGCTTTTATATTTCCACACATTTTCCTGTTTGTCTCAATGAACGCACATAAGAGCGAATAAGAGTGAAATCTACATTCGTGCATAAAAACGCATGTGCTTGGACATAGAGTCTGAATTTCTATAGTCGTTTCTACAAGTCTACAGAAAAAAGAACGGGTTTTACATGTGACGTCAGACAAATGTGTATAGCGATAATTTAACTGTTAAAATGCTTGTGATAACCATTACAGATACATATGCGGTGAAGTTTGAGAGATAGCCTTATTAGTGGTAATGTCTAGTTTGCAGATTTCTATATTCTATACTTCATTTTCATCCACTTTCAATAAATAACAAAACGGTTGATTAAATGTATTTTACATGTCTCTATTGCGTTTCACGAGAAGTTATACCGTATTTATATAGTGTAGTTTTTATTAATTTTTCCGCAGTTTTATACACAACTATACTCAAAAATGAAAAGTACTAAACAGAGTGTACAATTCTACGATGATATATTTTCAGTGAACCCTAGTAAACGCATTCGGAAAAATATCAGATAAATATTGTACATTAAATAACCGGAAATATATGTTATTATCAGAAATCATGCCCGAATTCTTAGAGGAATATAGGCTCTGAGATTTGAATATCTCATCATGGCATCGGCACTGTTTTCCAAACGCGGAATCTCAGCGTTCTTCTCTCCAAATGTTTGTGAAATTGGCTCGTGAAGTCACATTTGAGACAAAGACAGTGAATTACGTCTAGGGAATCTCACGAATTTCCCCGTCGCATAATTCCATGTTTGCGTTGAATGTATGCGAGATTAGCGATGCTTTCCTATTCTTAGTGAGCGTAGACAGTTTGTGTAAACGTGTGGTAAGTCTGGCGCAAGTTCGGGCCACTTCCATGTGTCATTTGACGTCTAGGGTACCATCGTGAATTAAATGACCTGCATATTATAATTTACTGCCCTATGCATACTCAAGCCCCGTCTATTCGTTCATTGTCTGTTGTTCCAGTGAGTAGCAGCTGATAAACAAATGGTCTGAGCTTGAATGATGGACTAATGGTCGGGGCTTGAGTAAGCATAGGACAGAGGATTCTAGCATGCAGGTCATTCAACTAGCAAAATTTCCCTCTCCGTGTAAATATATCAAAATAGACTGTGTATAATACACAAATTATGTTAGAATAGTCTTTTGGAAGTTGGTCCCAATTGCGGTGTAATCATGATCGTCTAGATAGTGTTATTTAATAATACTGATTTTTTTATAGTTGTTTAAAGCGATAATTTAATTTAGTTTGCTACACGTGCTATAAGGTATGAGCAGAGAAAGGGAGAACTGAGACAACCTTCTCTCCACAGAGAAGAGGGCTGGACGCCCGGCAAGGATTGTAACCTTCGAAAGCCAGAGCGCGGAAGAGCTTTCTGAAGTTGGCAACGAAAGTGGGCACGAATTCTCCAAACCAATAAAACATATAATTGTATTTGTAAGATTCGTATGCAGTTGTCTTTTGGGAAGTCGTCCTGCATGCAATCAAACGCTAAGCACTGAAATTTTGGAGAATGATTATTAAATAGTTTCGGATAAAAAGGAAGGTGTTGGTTTGTCAGCTACCCAGAGAAGGTGTGATTGGTCAGGGCATCGACCGTGAGCTGAAGTAGGGCACTCTCTTGTAACTGTCACCAACATGTTGACACGCTAGGAGTCTCCACGCAAGTATACGCGGCCACCTGCAGACTTAAATCGTACTTTTACGCCGTATTCCGTTGTGCAACATGCTTTCCTGAGGAGAATAGCTGCTCCACGACTCTGTGCGCTCGCAACAGCATTGGGGAACGGAACAAGTTCGTACACTCGTTTTGGGACGCCGGGTATTGACATTCAAAATGAGAAGCAAACATGGGGTTAAATGACGAAGAAACCAAGAATAAAAATCTATGTGGGGACGGTTTTTGTAAGTTTCTGTACTTAATCGATCAATTTTAAGAAACATTGCGTGTTCAATATCTGTACAAAACTGTACATAAAGCGATCTAATGGATACAAAGAAATAAAATACATCAGCAAGTTGTTTCCAAGGCCTCAACTTACACGTTCCTGCTTCTTATATTTTATCATTGCAAGGTTTCCCTGGATGGATAATTAAATACACACGATTACTGGATCCATTTTAAATACTTTCAACAAATCATAAAAAAAAAAATACCAAAACTTAACCTTCAAACCATTGGCGCCACGTGTAAATGTGACGTCATCGCACGAAACGCCCAAGTGCAGTTGATGCCCTAGATGCGCCGGCAAAGTAGTGTGACTTCACATTCTAATCGTGCGCCTCAGGTATCAACAGAATTGCGCACGAAACGTTTCGTGCGCATGACGCATTCATCGGAACACTGCCTCAGACTCTTATGGTCGTGGTTGCCAATATGGGGACACGTAAGCAGGTAGATGCAGTCGCTTGAGGGATAGCAGTGTATTTTCGAAAAGCTATCACGAAGTTGCGGGCATGCGTAGAGTAGTGAAGATATTTTGGTCAGCACTTGACATCTAGGTCTTTAGAGCTGGTGAGGGTGACATGATGTAATCATGGAGAGGCGCAGGGATGAAGAGGCGGGAAAACAGAAAATCCTTGAGAAAACCCGGCGACCAGTGACATCGTCCGGCACGATTTCCGCATGCGAAAATTCTTGGACCGACCCCGCCGGGAATGGAAAACGGATCGCCTTGCAGGGAGGCGAGTGCTCTAGCTACTTCGCCAATTGCGGCCCCTGGATTGAGTACAGTCACTGCACTGGTTTATGAGGAATGTCGCCCATAAGTATTTTGATACTAGTCTTCTAGGTGATAACTCGCGAAGAAATAGCTACTCTTGATTTTGGTAGAACAAATACGGTTTTTTTTCGTACGTTAACATTTCTCCTGGTCTTCACTTCACCGATGGACTTTTCTTCAAATAAGAAATTAATAAACTTTCGCTCGTAACGTTTGCAGTGTCTCATAGAGTTCGCTTGAATACTGGCTTTATTTACCGTTCTTATGAACTGATGACATTTCAAGTCTGGCTTAAATGTCACGCTACCTGACACAGCCAGGCGACCTCGTTGTTAAGTATTCGGTCAAGAGTTTTGTTTACGTTCGTTTAACAGATAAAGTAGGTGGAACTTTTTATTTTTCAAGTCGCATCATATAGTATTGTTACTACAATACGTTATGTTTTAAACGCATTGTTAAGATTATCCCACAAAATGTATAGTGTGCGTGTGCCGTCAGTTATACAGGATGAGGACTAACTATTTCCCTAAGTAAGAACCATTAAAGTACCTCTAAACGTATATGCTATACACATATGTGTTGTTTTGCAAATGGTAGCTCATCGCACTGAGATTCTATGGCTATGCTTCAATGTGTACTCCGTTTGCTGCTCCTAGAACGTCCAACTTGGGAAGAAAACACTTTTGTCCTTACTTTCCTCTTCCTGCCCTTGCCACAATGTTATTTAAATTGACGAGGGGTGATGCTCGGTGAAAGTGGTAGTCATAAATTTAGACAGTCTCCACTGATCCATCTTTCCGGAAAGATTTCATCCAAGAAGTTGTTAACAGACAACCACCATGTGTGATAGACAAAATCTTGTTTAAACACCCATAGTTGAATTTCCTGTAACTGAAAAAGCTACGTAGCCTACTATTGAAAATGTCCTCTAAAATTGTTGCCTTAACAGTGTGCTCGATGGAAATAACAGGTCCAAGAAAATTGTAAAGCCGTAATAAAATACATGCATGTATTATGTGCTAACACGACATGTGGAATCTCGTACCCCTAGATCCGGTCACTATGCTTGTTTACTTTGCCGGAGGTGTAAAAATTCAGTTGATTAAAATACAAACTTTATTTAGATAGTCAATACTTTCATCGATTTGTTCCAGCATGTGTCCAGCAACCTTGGCATGTCTTGGCCTATCATCTGGCATCAGTGACTGCAGGAGTTGCAACAATTTCCTACGTATTTCTAATGTAATACAATATATTACGTGTCACAACTTGTCAGTGTTTGAATATTTGACATTCAGACATGCATACGTCAAACTCAAGAATATAACATTAACTAAATAAACCTGCTAGTTAGGATCCAGCTCACGCCCTTGTGTAAACTACGAGTGAATATCTAAGAAGCGTAAATGAGGAACCGCCAATTTGTTCTAAGGAAAAAAACAACATAGTTTCAAAGGCGTTTCTAAAAAAAAAAAAAAAAAATGTGTGCAGTTAATGAAGTGTACGTGAGTTTTTGTTAGTCACATGTGACGAGTTGTGTTGTGGCTGTATATACACGGCGCTAATAGGCTTAATATCCGCGATGGGCCGCTGCTGTAGCTTATCTCTGGACCACTAACGAGCCGCGCTGCAACCTCATCTGTAAATCATCTCGCCCCATCCTCCCACACACACACACCTTGACCACACCTGTGCCGCGTCACCACAGCGGCAGCGGGAACGAACACTGCACGCGAACCAGCGCCTGTTCGTCTTCAGTGTATCCTTGACAAACTGAAGTCATTTTTCGGATAAACGCCATTGCTACCGAATGTTGCTGACTCGCAGGAAACCCATAGTTTCGTAAAAGGAAAGTCAGAACAGACAAGAACCAAACAAGGTGCGTGAAAATGACGACAATGATGGACAACGACAACTAGTACAACACAAATGAACACAGGGACAGAGATTATGACAGAAACTATTATAGACAGGACCATAGCGCAGCTAAGGGGGGGAGGCACTAAGGCACAGGCGGCCCTCCCCCCTCCCCCAAATAAATAACCAACCAAGGTCATAAAATTACAATTAATTTAACATTGAACAATCAGTGATAATGTTACAAGTAGAATATTCAATGTTTAGCAATTAAAACTGCTAAAATAGCACTACTTTGCACCTAGAAATCAGACAGTTTCCCGGGGGAGGACCCACGGACCTCCCGCTTGAAGATGTGGTGGGTGATTCGTTATAATATTCGCAGGATAGCCATCCTTCCCTGTCTGAAATTCATAAATTCTGACTACGTTACTGATTACAGGTAGGGGTAGCTTGAGTATAACAGTTTTCACATAATTGTGCCCTCCCCAAATGTCCATTCTAGTTGCGCCTATGGACAGGACAACACAATGAATATAACACAGCCTATATATAATACAAGTAGGCTCCCTTCGACGACAACAGATGCGACGTTTTGGGAACTGGTCTATTTTGTCGCCTTCAGGCACAAGAATAATCTGAGGAATGCCAATAATCAGACAGTGACGTTTATAAACTCGATGATCTAATATAGGATAGATGCCTGCTTCCAGCTCTGACAGCCAGCTGTTTTCTTATTGCTTCCGCTTAATGGGATTACATGCTTCAACGATGGATGGTTTATTATTGTTCTACAAAGTTTTGTAGGTTAATTTTTTTGTATCTATTACAAAACAGTTCCTTTTTTTAGTTAAAGAATACATCAGTTCTATAGTTCTATACTTGGTTGACTAAGCACATTACTATTGCAGACAACGAGTGATGATTCTTTTGTATTTCTTTTAGTGTGGTTTACTTCCTGAGTAACAGGAGATGTATTTTCCCACAGTATTTTATACGTGTTTTCCTAAGCATGCTAGGCATGTCAGGATATTTCAGTTTCACCTTCATTAGTATTATTTTGATGCTCTTTGGTGTGGGTGGTATACTCTGTTTCATATAAGTTTGGATAAATTTGACAGCAACTTATGGGCAATAATTTTTAATATTTTGTGATTTTTTGCACAATAAAATACATTTTTAGCTCTAAAATGAACCTGAAATATCCATTTCAGCATTTTTACTGCAAAGTTTGTCTTGTGTAGTGCCACAAATAAAAAAATATTACAAGTTGTTGACCATAGGTTGCTGTCAAATTTATCCGAACTAATATGAAATGGAGTATAATTGGTTTGCCGAACATCCTCGAATATGCCTGATCACATCCGAACACGACAGTGTATCACACTCTTGCTACTCGGATAAGGAAAGCTAATTCCTACCGCGCTTGGTTCTGCAGTTTTACAATTTCCAAAGTCAAAATAGTGTGATATAATAAAACAATATGTAAATAAGTATAATTTGTAAGCATTCGTTGGTAGGTATAATGGTACCATTCTGTTCACAAATTCATGCAGAAACGCTTTGTATACATAGACCTTCGAAAGGGGTGGAGGGATGTGAGTAGGCAAACATCCTGTACACTTCACGATGAACGTATGAGTTTATGCGAATCCATTCGTTCTCTACTCTTAGTACTTAAAATGGCCATGGTACATAGCTTAGTGCTAAAGGCATCAGTATAAAATTGTAGGTTTCTCAAAGTCAATTTGCACAAATAAAAAAACAGCAATCCTAGACAATATTTTCCTCGAGTAACGTATTTCTCAAGAACAATCTCTGGCGCAAGCGATCACGCTTAACAAATGTGTCATTCTGGTTAATTGTTTGCTTACAAAGTTGGCAAAAATAATTATCTGGAATTGTTGTTTATAGTTCTTCTGCATTGAGTTCCAAAAACATCTGGATATCAATTGGTGTTTTTAGCGTCTATTTATCTAACAAGCCATCTTAATACTATATATGTTCTGTACGTTGTGGTATCTACTTACAGGTGCATTAAGTAACCTGTTGTTTGTTAGATTTGCTTAATCACGTGATCAGGTTTGCTCGATCACAAGGTTATGTCTAGAAGTCTGCAATCAAGTTAGGTCGTCTGATTATGGTCTGATTAAAAACTCTACTCGGGTTACTTTTTGAAATCCTCAAGCTGAAATTTTGCCCTGCTCATGCTAACCTCGTAACTTAATATATTAACCGTCTTACACATGTTCTTGCCTTTACGCATCCCTCTTAACCTAGAGTATAATTAAAGCATGTCTGAACATGAGTTTATGAACACAATGTGATTATACAGGATGTCGTGTAATTCGCGGACACGGACACTGTATCGAGATTGTATATTGAAAACGAAGCACAAGTTACACTCGGTTAAAAGCGTGGTAGGTACTCGGATTTCGAGAAAAAAAAAACATGAACGGCAGCCACACACATGCCATGCATTTATGGACAGCATGCTAGATCATCATGCAAACGCAATGTTATCTCATAACAGACGTTTGAAGTGCACTGCGCGCATTGCATTGCAGGGGTGAGAAGTCTTCAGCTCTGGTGAAGGATGACACGAGGAGAGCATGGAGCGGCGCCGGAATGAAAGAGCGGGGGAAACGGGAGATCCCGAGAAAACCCGCTAACCTACGGCATCGTCCGACACGATTCCCACATGCGAAAATCTGGGGAACGACCCCGCCAGGAATCTAATCCGGATCGCCTTGGTGGGAGGTGAGAGATCTGACCTATCGACTTCCGCGGCCCTTTGTACTGCAGGTTTCCGCAAGTTGAATGCATGCTGCAGGCACACACAGTATCACAGCACATCGACAGTCGTGGTAGCTTCATGTATCCATCCAATGATGTCCTTGGCCGACTACGGTGGGTCGCCTGGTGGGTACACGAGTGTTTTAAGTTACCCCATAAGAAAAAGTCCAGTATGTTAGGTCAGATGACCTTGGTGGTCATTCCACAGGATCCCCACGGCCAATCCATCGACGAAGGTACATGTTGTGTAGCTGGTGTAGTACGGCAGCTGCATAATGGGCTGTGGCACAATTTCACTTAAACCACTTGGCCTGCCGTACATCAAACACGACCTTCTCAAGCAGACTATCTGATAAGGTGACTATGAAGTACTGGTAGTACTGCGCAGACGTTCACACTGGTAGCAAGTACGGACCAACAATCCAATAATACCAGCCCATACGTTTATGCTGAATCGATAGCCACAAACACAGCAGACGTTGGGGTACTCAGGTGTCTAGAGGTGGTTGTTGTGAGAGTTCGTCATACCATCACGTGTGAAACATGCTCCATCGATGCACAGAATGCGCTTAAAAAGTCTTGATCCGCTACGTGCTGTTGCGAAAGCCACTGATAGAACTGCAGCCGGCGAGGTAGATCAGCTGGTAGTGGATGCTGTGTTTTGCCGCGTAATGGTATGGATGGTAGCCTTTATCCCCCAGAACCCGGTGTACCGACCACCGTCACACGTTCGTCGCTCGCCCTATGTCAAGTTTGCTACGCGATGATACCTGTTAGATGGTGGTTAGTACGGCATCCTCAAAGTCCGGTGTTCGCACATGTCGGAGTCGTCCAACATTTATACACATTACCGGTCTCATTTGACCTGTCTCCTTGCAACGTATCTCCAGCCGGCGGAAAAACGTCGGCATTACGGCACGACTGTTGGGATATCGTTCCACACACAATAGTGCTGCAGGTGCAGCTTGGCGTGCCGATGCATCCACTGCCGTTGCCATATCCCAGTACTCTCCGCGTGTGTACTCTATTGCCGATGCTGGGCTCTACACCTCGTCTTATGACGGTTCATACATAGCTTCATGCTGTAAGGTACTGTGTTGACAATTCGCCGCACTTGAGCTATCTGGGAATATTACACGGAACGAAGAGCCTACGACAGTTGAACAAAAGATTAGTGTCTACATCTTAATTAACCGCCTAAACGAGTGGCACGTGAATTAATATGTTATATAATGCTGTAGCGTGCTGCCCATTAAATGCAATACATGTGTGTGGATGCCGTTGATAACATTTTTTTAATCCGAGTGCCTACCCCGTTTTTACCCGAGTGTACCTCGTGCTTAGTTTCCACCATACAATGTCGCTACAGTGTCCGTAACAGCGACATACGTGACATCCTGTAGATGACCCATATATCTATCACCGGGCACGATAACATATATTTATTTGTATCTACAAGTAAAAGTACAAATTTAAACTGCGCGAAGGAAGATTTTTCTATAAATATTATGTAAATAATTTTTCTTCGATGTTTATAGGGCTTAGTTGTGTGTTAATATTCTGCAGTAGGGGGCCGCGGTGGCCGAGTGGTCAGACCATTCGCCTCCCACCAAGGCGATCTGGGTTCTGTTCCCGGCAGGAGTCGATCCGTGGATTTTCGCATGTGGGAATCGTGTCTGACGATGCCGTTGGTCGGCGGGTTTTCTCGGGGATCTCCCGTTTCCCCAACCCTTTTATTCCGGGACTGCTCCATACCCACCTCATGTCACCCCTCACCAGCGCTGGAGACCTCGATGTTAAGGGCGCCGCCTACCCGCGCGTTAGAGGTTCAACTGCGACGGAGCTGTAAGGTCGACCTTGAAGCGCGCATCAAATGCCACATCGCCCCAACGAATCACGCGATGAACTAGCGTGCAAGGTTACCGTCAAACGGTTTTTACTATGGGACACTAAGCGGTGACCATATAATCTTATTGGTGGAAAGTCTGCAAAGTTCAGCGCAGGTCGCAATCTGAGTTTCACATACATCCGGTTAGTACATTTTCAAGAACGGAAGTCTGAAAAGGCCGTTTTTAGCCATGTTGGAGGACTGAGAAACAGTGTTTTTAATGAGCGTGGCGTCTTAACAATAGGGTTACGACCTTGTCTGACGTTTGTTTTATTTTCGTATGTTGGCACAATGGGCACACGTGGAATATTTTCGTAGAAAAAACTGTTTACGAACACACTGCAACGCATTTGAAGCGTGGGGCAGGCGGCCGCCTTAATAGTGCGTAGTAGATAAGTAAACGCTGAAAACAATAACAATCCTAGATAATGGTACTTGCCAACTTTATGAGTAAATATTTACCCAGGATTACTAATTCGTTGCGCGTGATCTCTTGCGCCGCAGTTAAATGCACGAGGTTCCGGCGTCAGAGATTGTGTCTCAGAGGTTAGTAACACTGGAAACAATTTTGTTTAAAACGTTGGCTAAAACTACTGTATAGAATTGTTATTGCTTAATTTTCGCAAGTTGGCTTCAAGAAACCTACAGTTGTAGATTAATACTTTTAGCGTTGAATCATGTACCACGCCCTCTTAAACGCTGACCAAAATCTATCACTCACTCACTATTTTGCAGAAACATGGAACTCACTTCAGTTTAATTCGAGAAAAACGTGAATAAAATTATGTTTTCCGTTGGAAACGTTGAGTATGATCTATTTAGTTTACGCACCTACCACGCGAGAGTGTGTAGAAAGTCGGACCTCGAATTCCGAGGGGATGTCATGAAATGCTCCACGGCTTCGCGTCGTTGATTCGACCTTCCCGTCGCCACGTACACCAATCATAGTTCTTCACGGTAATTTTACGTACATATCTACGGCGACGACGACAGAAACCAATAACAAGCAGCTACGTTGAAAACGTTTTTCTGGTAGTTGCTCATAAGTACACTTTAAAATTCATATATATATATATAAGAATCTCATTTAATTTCACAATGTTTGTAGTTGAAAAAATTATTAATTTTACATAACGCCTCATCTCATCTCGTTTGCTTATTTAATCATTACAGAACAGCTTTTCTGTATCATTTGACACCAATATATATAAAAAAAAATTTCGTGTGTTTTTCTTGAGTTTCATTCTAGGAATGTTTTCCGCTCTGCTATAAAATTGCATTACAAATTAACAGAAGAGAATAATAATACAATTTAATGCTAAAGAGAGGCATTATGCGTTAATGACCTAATAAAAGGGAATGGCTGTGATTACGTGGTATTATTGTTATTACTATCGACTGCAGCTTCAATGGCGCCAAGAAATTAGTCGTTAAAGATGCTCACAGCTCAATTGGTACTGTTATCACTTGTGACTAAAAAAAAGTACAGAAGTTCACTCCACATCGTCTCTGTTGCTATATAAAATCCTCAAAAAGTACCACAAAATGTGGAATGATGTGTTTTAATGAACAGGAACACTTACGATGTTAGATTACATACATGCAACGCTTCCTTTATCAGCAAATTCATTCTAGATTATTACGGTCGCTGAAGAGAAGCTACGAATACGTGCATGTAATCAGAGTCATCACCATGGTGACTTGCAGAATATTGCATTAAAATCGTATTGTTTTTTTACATCTAAGGTTTCCAACATCACTACATCTTTTAACTTTTTTTTTTAAGTGAAGATGGTTTGAAAACCACGTTTTCTTACTTTAAAAAAATGTATTATCGGCTCCTATATCTAATTCCAAATACCACCAAATGAAATATCTTTCTCTCTCTCTCTCTCTCTCTCTCTCTCTCTCTCTCTCTCTCTCTCTCTCTCTCCATATATATATATATATATATATATATATATATTTATTTATATATACACACACTAGTTTAACACGCTGACTATTGTAAGTTTTTTGTTTCATGCCACGAATGTAACGCAACGACAGGTTTGCAATCCGAATACTTTTCTTTTCACAACGAACGGCTTCAAATAAGGTATTTGTTCAGTTTTAGGAGCTATATTAGGCCTATTAATTTCTGAGTGTTCCATTAAGAATCTTTATTAAACTAAAATCTCGTGTTTCAGTCCCTCCTTTATTTAAGTGAATTTTCCTCAGACATCAGTTCTGAATGAGGTTCATTTTTGTTTTCAACCTATTTCGTGAGAATTCTGCCACCGCAGTTTATCGACAGCATTCGTGTATCATTTGCTTCCCCGCACACAAACTGGAAACCTGTATCAATAAACAAGTCACCCCAAAATTAACCTGCACATCAAATTGAGATCCGGGGGCACAATAAACACAGTCGACGTTCGTCTTGTTTTGCCCAGTGCAGAGAAAGATGGATCACCGAGTGACTTCTGTGCCAATTACCAACCAGATTTATCAAATCATATGTTACACATATCTAGGGCAAGTCTGACGACTATGTTCAATAGGAAAAGACTATCCGTGTATATGAAATAAAAATCACATTCATAGGTAAATACCCTTCATTACGTGTACTGATTATGACGAAAACAGTAACAGATAAAACAAAATGCAAAATAATAAAAATAGGAAAATGTCATTACAGATAAAAAAAACATGCACGGAAAGAAGGGCAGTGTGTGTGTGTGTGTGTATATATATATATATATATATATATATATATATATATATATATATATATATATATATATATATATATAAACACACGCGCGCGCGCGCGCGCCTATGACAAATACAATACTTACATTAAAAATCCCAAAATTCTTATAATAAATCATTACACAGCATGGACTAATTTAACAAAATGTAACAGTGAAAAAAAAAAACAGAAAAAAACTCTGGCAATTTTTACTAAAGAGGAAACGCATGAATTTATAATATATACTGCAGGCATCTCAACAATGTGAACTTGTGTTGTATTAGTAAGAACGAAATCTTTACAAATTTTGGTTCGGCAGTTACTTAATTGTGAACTCAATATTTTAAAACAATCATGTTGCATGCAATAATTTTAACGTAAATTGGCTATTAATGGAGCATCTACAGAAGCACACACAATAAACATTATAAAAATAAATTATGTGAATTTTTCAAACGTGCATAGTCAACGACTATGATAAATACGTTGTTCACAATGGCAATATGAATAAATTATGGCGACGGTGATGATGGTGGTCATTATTTTAACCGCGATACGAGTATGAGAAAGATTATTCTTACGAAGGATGTAAGCTACAAGAGAGGCAGTACCTGTCAGACAGTCTTGTCGGTTATTTTACTTTAAGGGTTCTGTGGACCCTACCTCAAAACTTCAAAAACACATAACAATTCGCAATCGTTTATTAACTAAAGTATTAATGATACACAATTTATTTTTTTTACCATACGAGAATAAATATGGTTTGTTTTATATATAAGTTTAAATTTCATATTCCGCGATGTTGAGTATTTTAAAAAAATGTTTCAAAACACAAAATTG
>PNEQ01009490.1:0-21509 GCA_003012365.1 Medauroidea extradentata
AGTATTTGCCTGGGCGAACACTCTAGACTACATCAAGTTGAGCACTTGCATCACCCTTTAATGTTTACGTTTCGAAGTTGAAAAGGTAACTGGAATGAGTTTAAGTGGTTAAGCAGTGAGTGTTCAATGTGCAAGTGAACCATTAAATAAAAAAAAATAAAAAAACTAAACGGAAACTTTTTTTTTCTTCTTTTTTTTTTATATGCCCACTTAAATGTTTTCTCTCTGAGCGGACACCGTTTGAAATACTTCAGGCTATCCGGGCAAGTAAAACAACAGGGAAGTATTTCTAATTTCTAAGGACTTGTCAAAGTCATCGCTCGCCGAAATCAGCTGCCGCCGGTAATGGAAGGTAGCTGCAAGGAATAAACACCATAACGTAGACGTGAAGTAGGAGCGTAGCAGACCCATCACATTCTGGCGTCCCCGGAACCGGGACATCTAGACATCAACAACACGGCGACGTAGACGCAGTAGCAGCACCGTTACATACTGCCGCCCCGAACAGGGACATCATAACCTTCAAAATAAGCTTCTAGATAGCCACGACGTGCGACCAGAGAGAGAGGTAGCAGCCCCATTACAATATACTCAGCTGGATCTCAAAATACAGACCCCGACTAACAAAATGCTGCAGGAGCCGAAAATGTTGACTCCAATCAATGTTTCATTAAATCAGACTTCATATTTTTCAACCCCCGTTCCTCCACCCCCCCCCCCCAAAAGTTAAATCCTTGGGCATGTTTCGTCGGAAATTAAGGTGATTTCAAAAAAGTCTGTTACCCACAACAATAACCTACAACTGTTACCATGAATAGGTAAGCCACAGCCATGAAAGAAAGAAATTCAGTTAAAAAAAACTTAAAAACCATCCAGTAAAACACACATCGAGAGTGTGACTGGTAAGTTAGGCCGCCAGCACGCCATCAGCACGTGAGAAGTGATGACTAACACCACCGAGCTGTCTATCTTACAGTCCTCTCCCACTCCTAGAATAAAACGTAAGAAAATGCCACAAAAAACGTTTTTAAAAAATTTGCAATGAAAACTGAAATAAAAGTTTGTGTAACAATGGTAAAATAATAAATAAATACATGTGGCGGCAGCCATTGTAGTTTATAGGTTGCTGCGCTCATGCAACAAACTGGTTACTGCTCGCTAAAAATATGTTGCACTCGAGCAGTTTTTAGCATTGCCGAAACAGATTATTTACGTTTACGTAATAGATCCGTTGTAAAACATCTACTTTACAACGTAACTGCAGATTTTTTATAAATACGCTGGTTCTTACTATAGGACGTGACAAAAAATAATCAAACTGGATGCCACACTACATTCTATGGATAATAGAATTAGTCAGTTAACCACGCTGTACTGTAGCATATTCTAATAGACGCAAAACACTATCTGTGAATTAATTCCATGTTGACAACCAGCGCACTGTGTGGGCTGGGTACCTAGATGCTTGTTCACCAGCTAGCCGCTAAGTCACGAGCTCCCGCTGGTCGTGAGGAAGGATCTAGGCACACACTTGGTACACAATGCAGCGTCGTTCTCTTGTCTGCGTGTGCGCTCATCTTAAAGTCACTTCGCAGCCAAAATTTTCAACGAATTTTAACAAATTTTTTTTTGTTTCTCGACAGAGGGTTTAAAATTATCTACAGAGAAATAAGTATATACGTACTGTGGTAAGCGAAAGTATTTTCTATAGACTTACATTATAATTTATATTTCTTTTTGTCAAAGTTACATAGTTATTTCATACATTTCTGATTAATTGTTTAAGGTTCCTAAAATCCTTTCTATATATAGATGTTTTCATAATTCCAGAGTTCGTCATATTGGGGGGTTCTTGTGTGCAGTTTATCAAATTAAAAGTATTTTTCTGTAGTAATGTATACCCATGACAATCTTCAGAACTGTAAAAAAATGGAACTCTTACATGGTTCAATATTGCTCATACATATTGATACGATGAAGGCAGAAAAAAATGTGTGCACATCAAGGAGGCAATGAAGTGGTAAGACTGGATACAACAGTTACATAAAGGATTTACAGTATATCACTTAACTTTTACTGGCATTGTATAGGTAAATTTCTCTCTGTAAAGAACATAATTTTTTTTTTTTTTTACCAAATGTAAGGGCACAAAATAACAACATTCATACTGTATTTCAGAAAGTAAAGGGTCTTACAAGTTATGAGTTGGCGAAGGAGGTGATATCTCGACTTTTGGAGGTGATCCACCAGTCGTCATCACCAAGACACCCATTTCCTTCTCCAGCTCCTGTTGCTGTTTCTGTAACAGAACCAACTACTCATACAACCTGCAGTGAATACACCAGTATAAGCACTCACTGGCATCATGGAATGAGTTTAAGTAAATAAAATACTGTACATATATACAACATATTTCTTTTCTCAATATTACATACTATATGATTCAAAGAAACTTCAAACTACGTACAAGTATAGCATTTACTAGTGAGAGTGTTACTGTAATTTCTATATTATAAATTTGGAATTTACAATCAATGTTACAAATGTAGCTAAGCCGATCTATTCCATGTCAATCAATAAATCTTAATTGTTGCAACTCCAATAATGGTAACCGACATCAACAAGAAATAAACTGTAGATAATGAAATTACACAATGCATAAACAACAGTATGAATTACAAAAACACACGACAAATTAATTAAAATTTACAACCTTCTACTGAACTGGATAAACGTTCCTTTACACAAAAAAACGAGTTGAAAAACTACCACATAGAAATTATGGATTTAAAGCTCTGCTGTTTGAAAGTGTGCACCATACATTCCAATTTATTAAACGGTAAGATTGACATACATACTCAACTTATATGACTGTTACATACATATTGAAAACACAATTATCAAAATACATAACTATTTACGTAAGTTTGACTTCACATGAAGTTATTATCTTTTTTTTTTAAATAAAGGCCTGCATCTAGCGCTCTGATAACAGAGTTTGTGAGTATTCAATAGACTCTTGACTTTTAGTGGACAAAAATTATGCTGCTCTGCTTACATGTATGGCAACACTAATTCTTAGTCTTACCCTGGTATACAAATCTATAAGAACTCTGAAGTTTCACATGCGAAACCATGATACGGAAGCCATCTTGGCAAATGCCACGTGACCTGATGGTCACCTTAATATAGATAGTTTTGACAGTAATTTACTGGCTAAAAAGTAAAACTTAAAAATATCTGCTAGGAAACCAAATTTCAACATAGAAACAGACAATTAACCAGTGGATGACAAATAACATACCCAATAAAAATTCCTGATTACTGAATACATGAGCCACAGCAAAGGTGTGACTAAATTCTCCAAAAGCACACACAAGACTGTGCATATGTTTAGTTATGACTCAGTGTGTACATATTAGAGCTGAATAAATGACTACTGAAATACACAAGACATAAGGAAATCAAGTTACATACTTGTTAGTCATACTTGTAGTGATCATCTTTATGTTACTGTTAGCTCTGTGTATACTGCAAATTTAACGAGATAAAATAAAATACTACTTTATGAACTTCACCCAAAATAGACTCAGTGGTTTGTTACTTATTACACATTTTCAGATGGCCAACGCTAAGTATCAGACTCTACCTCAGGTGTAAGGGTTTTGTAAATAAACTCCTGTTTCCCTATTGTTTTATTTAACTGTTGCTGCTACAGCCTTAACAACCTCCTTGAAGGCAATTTACAGCGACCTTGCTTCAGACAGAAAACATGAGCAGATGATGATGTCATAGCTAAAATTCAGTCTTACTTAAATAGAGGCGAAGCAGTTTAGAGTGTCATTATTTTTTGTACTGTGCTGCGTAGTTCATCAACTTTAGTCCTTCAATGTTCAACTATGCGTTGATTCCAGCATAAAAGAACCAAAACACCAATCCCATTGACAAGTAAACAAAAAAAACATATTTTTTTAAATATCAGCTGAATGTCTTGCGCTACTTGCTTTCCAGTTTTCCTTACACAGGAGTTCGTATTTAGTGTAAGAATGAATCACTACTACTGTACTAATACAGTAAAACCCTGTTAAGAAGTTTCTGTTGGGACAAGCTTAGTAACCAGGAAAACTTCTTAAAAGGATCAAATTACACATGTGCATATAAACAAGTGAAAAATTATCATACTTATTAAGCAGGAAACTTCTTAAATGGGAAACTTCTTAAGAGGGTTTTACTGTATTCAGAAATAAACACTCCAAGTGTATCTGTTATCAAAGTATTTATTCAAAATCTAAACAAAGTGGCATATGAGAGAAAAATCAGAGGGCATAATAGGTATTAACACCCATGTTACCACACTCATATTTTATTCAAAATTCGCACTACCAAAAGTGGGGTGCATGCCTTACATGGGAGCTTGGCACTGGGTTGCAGTTGAGACAGGATACTTGACAACAGTGGGCCTGGCAGCTGGTCTGGATTGGGTCACCAACTCTCGTGCACAGCGCCATGTTATATATAATTGTGTGAGGATGGAAGGGGGAAAGTATGATAATTTACAAATAATAAACGAAGCAAAACAAATATGAAACTGTGGTGCAGGCTTTCTTTAAGTTTTTTAACACAACTGAGCGAAGAGCAGGAAAAAAAAAATAATCAAGATGTCCAGCTATCAGTAGATCTCATCAGACAAGCTTGCAGTAATGGGAAGTAAATAAATGCAGTTAAAAGTTGCACAAATGATGCAGTTGCGACAAGTTAACAATGTAATTTCGAACTACGTTAAGAAATCTGTTTCAGAGTGCATACAAGTTACAAAGATGTGCAGCCGTTAACAATGGCACAAACACCAAAAGCAACATAGAACAAAGACAATGACTGTCTGTCTAATTTTTATGGGAATAGGATACATGTATTAATTTCCAATTTTTTTCCATGCGCATCCTGGTGTGTGAGGTACATTCGTGTTTACAATTTATTGTTGGAGTCCAACCCCTTCCATAATGTTCAAGTTTGAAATACAGATAATTGAATCCTCGCTGTTTCAAAAATGTTGTTTTAAATTTACTAACTTCAATATTTTAAAACATGTAAAGGATACATACTCAAAAGAACTCCTCAAAATCTACCCAGACAAAATTTGTGAATGTTCTTGCAGAGGAAATATATCGTACATCGAGATAATTTAAGTATTTTTTTAATTTGAGGCTCATAAATTACTTACTTGTTAGTCTGGTTCTGAAATTTTTCACCCAGAAATTAATAGGCTAATCTAATGTGAGAGAGGAAATGTTTCAAAGTATTGTAAAACAAGACAATGATCTAAAATAGATGTTTTGTGCCACGGCAGGTAAGAAGTTAGCTGATGTGGCACCAACCTCCTTATCCTCTTCTTCCTGTTCCTCTTCAGCAGCTGTGAGCTCTTGCGCATTGGCCAGGTTGTCCACCGCGATGGCCAAGAACACATTAAGCAGCGTATAGTTGCCGAACAGCACCAGGATAATGAAGTACAGCGAATAGATCATTCCGCTGCTGTTGCCGCCTTGGGAACGAATACCTTGATACATCACCTCATTCCAGTCCTCCCCGGTCAGTATCTGGCAACAAGCAGATCACTCATCATTTATCAACTACGTATGTGTTTTACATGCCCCAAAGATATAAAATTACTAAAACCATTGAATTAAAAACATAGAATGCTCTAAAGAAATAAAACTTCAAATGTATCATAATCTAATAAAATAGAACATTAAATGTTAAAACACCAAGGTAATCTTCAAATATAAAAATCTCAATGTAATATACAGTAATTTCAAACATTAAAAGGCACAAAAGACCTAAGCCATAGAATATAAAGACCCAAACAATATATCTCCACACATAAATGCCCAAAGTTTGAAATATATTCTGTAGTACATATACATTTATAGAACTAAATGCAAAGGAAACAACATTAATTTTTTCCATGCCTGTCTGATCACATAAAAACTAAAGCTGAAAAACTTTTAATAATTAATGTTGATGGTTGATAAAGTAATAAAAATGATGTCCTGCTGGAAAAAAATTTTAAACTATAATTAAGTGTAAAAATCTTATAAATGCATGCACCCACACACACCAACAAATAAACATGTGCATGGTGAAAGAGGAGAGAAAAGAGAAGAGAGGAAAGAGAGAGAGAGAGAGAGAGAAAGAAAGAGAGAGAGAGAGTGAGTGAGTGTGTGTGAGTGTGTGTGTGTGAGTGTGTGTGTGTGAGTGTGTGTGTGTGAGTGTGTGTGAGAGAGAGAGAGTGTGTGTGTGTATATATACAGAGAGAGAGAGAGAGAGAGAGAGAGAGAGAGAGAGAGAGAGAGAGAGAGAGAGAGAGAAGCAGCAGTATTCGCATGCTTGCTTGTACTCCTCACTTTTTGGCAGTTATGTAGCTACAAATGATAACAGTGTTCTTTCTCTAACTCCTCCCTATTACACGAAAATAGCCAACCACACTGGACTGAAAGCATGGAAGAGAATATCACATGTTGACAGGGAGAGGAGAGGGATGGGACGGGACAGGTGACAATTTCAAGCTGTTTGACATGGAAAAATATCTGATAATGCGGTGACTGTAGAACCTAAACACTTAAAAAAATTAGTGGCCCACTCAAGCTAAAATTCATGATAGTGTTTTAGAGACACCTGCTTCAGGACACCAAGTACAAGTTGACTATTTCAGTCTGCGATATTAAGATTGTTAGTAGTACGACATATGTTCTGAGCCAACAGTTTCACAAATAACTCTCTTTCTCATTAAGAATGCAAGTGAGTGAAGGAAACAAAAATTTATGCAACATCTCAATACCAGAGGTTTCAGTCTTCTGCCATTTACTAAACCAGGTGAGAAAAAATCATTTGGCAGAGGAAAAGGGAAGGAAGTAACAAAAACATTACACTATACACATTTTTTAAACTCTCATTTAGTAATAATTGGACAATCAAATTGTGGTAAAGGCAGTGCACTTACCCCATACTTGGTTCCTTATCATATAATAATTTAATTTTGTTTTTTTTTCTCTTTTAATTAAGATTTTTTGTACAATTTAATCATGTTAACTTAATCACATGTACGGATATATAAAGTGGGACCCAACATATTAATTGGGGATGCTGGAAGCAAAATTAGCATTAAAATTTTATTCAAGATTAAAATTTAACTGCTAAGGCGAGATAAAAGTCTTACGGGTCAATTTTATCTGATTTATTTCGTGTTTGGACTAATATTAAAGATAATTTAATTTTGAACAACTTTTCTAAGTGACTCTTTCTTATATTCTGCCTCGTTGGTATTTTGAAAATATCAAATATGCTCTGAGCTAGCCTCCACTGGGATGGATCATTTATCTGGCAGGTATGTCAGAGTTCAGACACCTGGAGGCTCGTACAGAGACGTGTTGGAATGCAGTTAGAGCAGCAGGTCGTTAGGCCATCGTCGTGGGTGGTAGTGCCACGCGCAACAAAACTCCGAAAATGTGGTGATCCGTGACAGATTGATAACGCAGCATATCCAAGATTAATAAAATAATGAAAATTTAGCTGTTACTGTGTATCGTAATTTTTCTTCGATATAAATCTTTATTGACTATTATTTAAAAGAAGTCAGATCCAGGTTTATCACTCAGCCGGGTGGCTTCAACCGCGCACATTCTCCACAGGACAGGGGAATTAGAAGTCTTGTTGTATCGTCAGTCGGGAACGGAAGTGTTAATGAAGAGAGGAGTCTTGAAAAGATGGCTGGAGAGGGCGAAAGGTGTGAAGGCACGATTAGGAAGTGAGGCTGCGCAGTAAAACCAAAGGGGCGCTCACGTAACTAGATAGACTGCCAGTGTTGAAATTTTCTTTATTGTCTTAGTTAGTATACATACAAGAATCAACGTAACCTCTGTAGTAAGTTAGAAAAAAAAGGAAGCAACTAGTAATGTGTGAGAGCTTCACCTTTACAGTATTCATCATGCAGTAAGATCACTTGTATGTTGGGATGACTTTTGTACCGATTAGTGGAGTAGTGGTCCAGAAACACAGAAACGAGTTGAATTCCAGCATGCAAGCTATTTCCTGGCGAACTTACGGCGGTGTATAGCCAAACAGGCTGAAGAAAAGTTATATTCTTTTGTTGTCTTCTGTCTATAAAAAAAACTTAAGTTCGTTGTTCTCGTTGTTCTGAAGCCAGGAGTGTAGGCTTATAAAAGGAACTGTATCTTGGAGCAAATCATGTTGTAAGCAAAAGCCTTACTGGAAAATATAAAGATGTGGAGCTGAGCTGGTATTAAAAATTTTATTAGCAAGCATTTCCCACTTCACTCAAATTATCTCCTGGAAATGTCATTAGCACTGTTTAAGCTGCAGTTTGATTTTTAACTAAACGACCTAGTAATCTCACCACTGAGCATTCGGGCAAGTATAACTCAGACACAAACTTCCGCC
Organism: Medauroidea extradentata; assembly: GCA_003012365.1. Lineage (NCBI taxonomy): Eukaryota > Metazoa > Arthropoda > Insecta > Phasmatodea > Phasmatidae > Medauroidea > Medauroidea extradentata. The sequence continues at coordinate 8,455 of PNEQ01009490.1, forward strand.
ACCATCCCCGGCAACGAGAGCTTCCAGCAGCTTTGAGTTTTCAACAAGCAACAACAACACCCAGTCATCATCGTCACACAAAACCCCATGACCAACACATCACCCCCCCCCCCTTGTTACATCACCCTTCTCCAACACTAGAGAAAAATCCCACAAAAATTGAAGGGAAACAGCAGAGCAAACATATTAAAATGTTTACAAGACCACAACAGTATATTATGCGCACCTGCGGCAGTTATGTGGCTTAACGTCAGGCACACTGCGCTCTTTCAACTAATTACTCGCTAAATATACAGTACTTTGCACTGAAGCTTTTAAGACATCAACATTTTACTTTTTAATTAAAAAGCCTGCAAATTTAAATACGTAGTTGTATATTTTTGAGAAGTACCCTGGTTTTATATTGAGGCACAACTATAAATTCTTAACGCAGCATTTCCTAAATCTAAAACACAATGGACACAACTGCTACACTCTGTCTGTTCATAATCAAATCAATCAGTAGAGAATTCTGCACAGTGTCACAGTCTGAGCGAGTATCTTCATCTTAGTCCCCATGCTGTCCACCGCCAAGCTGTGCTGACTGGGTACCTACAGTAACCTATATAGACTGAGTACTCTCATCAAACATGTTGGAAGCATGGGATCATGCAAGGCATCTGTTACATAAACGTATCGAGATCTGTGATGTCGTATCTCCACATCACAGTCTTGCCTCCTGAATTGCTAGTCCAATTCCATAAACAAAGAACAGTGTGAGAGTACTCTGACTTTATAAGTTACTGTACGAGTTTCCAATGGACTTAAAATTTTTTTTCCCTTTTGTTTTTAGTCAGGGAAATAATTATACACTGCAAGCTAGATAAACTCATTTTAATAGATTTCACTTACAATTTATATTGAATTTCGTCAAAGATATTTTATTTTTTCATTAATTCTTCAGATTATTTTTGTTCCTTAAAATATTTGTTAAATAACTATTTTTGTTATTCTTGAATTCGTTACATCAGAGTACTAATGGGTACCTTTATTTCCTTTGAACAGAATGACAGGCTGACAAGACTGTTCTTTCTTAGTCCTTGCCAGAAAATTGATTGCACCATGCCTTAAGTACCCAGTTTTGGTATTGTTTGCGCTCATTCTGCAAAAATAACCCTGTTATTCCCTTCACAAAAACCACTTTTCAATGCTCATATATTAAACGATCAACCAATCTTTCTCAAACAATTAATTTAAACAATAAATGCAATTTGGAAATACCACTACCATTAAAGAGTCTGTTTATCTGATGTACCTCAGTCTTTGCCCTCCACAAGTCTATGCTTCCATCAAATCCTACAACCATCATCCACAAGTTGCCAGTTGTCCAATGGCATTTAGACAGTAAACAAATGGTATTCAGTGATGTACAATTTTTATGAAATATAAACTTACGAAACACTAAGTTAAGAGCGCTATACAGCTGAATAAGATTTACAAATTTTATTTAAGTAACTTTTGTTGTAATTTGCCTCGTTTTTTAAGTTTTATAAAACCTTTGAATGTGATTAGTTTTCCTGTTGGTGATCAGGAGGTCTATTTTGGGCAGTGAAATTACCTACAGTGAAAGCGTAGCCCAGAGGCACCAATTGTGGTTTAAGGCGCAGATTTTGTGGCGGAGGCTGGCTTCGTTAGCTCATGCTGACCCATTGTAACTCCGCAGAGTTGAACTCTGGTGACTACAGTCGAACACAGATGGCTGGAAAAAGAGGATGCAGGAAAAAGTCATTGAAGCCTGGCAGGTTTTGGCGTTGCGGAGAGGCATTTTGGTAAACCCCACATTTTCTCCTAACATTTTTAACTAGTACTCTACAGGCGTTGATCAACTTGGGAATTGAAGCATAGCATGTTGCTGTTGTAGTTTTGAGTATGTTTATTACGTACTGGATCAATTGACTTTCGAATTATGTTGTGATTTACTCTCGTGGGAGATGGTACCAAGTGTGCTAGTTGGATGAAGGCAGCTGCCGCAAATAGCCTTTCCTCTTTTTATTACCGCAATACGACTTTTTTTTTTGTTTCCTTGAAGGTTGCGGACTATTCAAATACAGAAGCTGTAACAATTTTTAATAAATCAACTTACGAGCATAATCAGTTAGTCTGAGATGTAAAATGGCTAATCTATTTTGAATGTGTATTATGTTGGGACTAAGAATAAGATTTAATACTGTATATCTAACAAGTGAACTATCTAGGCCATTAATAACCACAGAACCACACACGACCCCAAAACCATCCAACACACATGGTACGAGTCACCAAACTCTGAACATGTTGAAGCCGGTAACCAAGTCACAATAACCTAAGTGGACATCTGAAAAAAAAATGGGAAGAGTGTTTGCAGCTTCCCCTCTACATTGCAAAGTTTGTACTGGGACAGCACTTCCCGCCTGAAGAGGACAGACCTAGGAACCTAGTGCCTACGTATTTTGTGCCCCCTGAACTATCTATGCAATAATCTTGGTGCCCCGTGTTGGTGAAGAAGACTGGACTGTTTGTTTCGCATCCTCGTGCTTACCCTGTGTAAGTTATTTGTGTTGTGTAATGTGTTCAGGCCAAGGTATTGTATTACTCCACTCTGGGATTAGCTCGTGATTGTCAGGCTTAGCCTTGGTTAGGGTTTTAGTCTGGCTGTCCGTGCCCAGTGGGGCACAAATCATCATAGTTGCATTGTCATGAACGCTGACATACACCTTAAAAATAAAAAAATTAAGTGCCTGTTTTTTTGCTCTAAGCTCGTGTTTAACTTTCCCTCATGTAAAACTGACTCGGTTTAATAATTTTCTTTAATAGGTACATATTTAGTAAAGAAATTGATTATCCAACCAGGTTATAATGCCGTTTCCTCATTTCCAAAAATGTTGATAACAGTAAGCGGTGAGGGATTATTGGTGCACCGTTGATCTGCAGAGTCATTCCGGGGAAGATCCCTGGCCAGTGCGCCATTTAAACGTGGCAACTGTGTCAACTGCGCAGTGTGGCAGACAGAGAAAGCATGACTTTGCTGCAGCCGCTATTTCCACACCTCGCACCCTTATCTTGTCCCTTCAAGTTATTAGTGTCGCCTGATGACAATGCAGATTTGGTTTCCTTCCCTTAAAGTGATGCTTGTACAACTTTCACTTTGCCACTTTTTAAATCAGATGCTGGTATTGTTTACGAGAGTTTCTGAGTGCTGTTACGCAATAACGTACTTGTACCTATTATGTACTAACATGTGTGTTTATAATGTTGAAAATGAAAAAAATATTAATTTATTTTGCACCAGATTATACAAGTTACCAAACATATTTCAAGGAAAAGATTGCTTGTCTGGCAGCCACACATGTTGGACGACAAGGGGGGAAAATTGAGAGGGTAGGGGGTAAAGAGTTGAAAAGTTGCAACCGTGCGAGCGTGTATGTTTACAAGCTGCTTGTACCCAAAGATTTGTTTTATTTATACATCTTACTGATAACTAAACTTTTTAAATGTAATTAAATAATACATTGCTTAAAAACTTACACTTCTTTGAGAATAAAATGGTGTTCCATTAAAGATAAATTTCTTCGTCAGTGCCAGGATATTGCACTGCCGTGCAGTATCTGATTTTTCATCAGCACTGAAAACCTAGATGTTAAGTGCTGACCAAAATCTCTCACAAGAATGTAACTTACACTTCAAACTGAGCTTACAGCTAAAATATGTCCAAGATACAGTGGAATCCCATTATAACAACTGTAAATGGCAACAAAACTTGTCTTTTTAGTAGATTGCTGTTATATGTAAATAATTTTATATGTACTGTACGTATTATGGAAGAATGGTGCACTATAAAAATGTTATAGGGCAGATGATGTTATAAGTCATACTCTTTATAACGAAATTTTACTGTACATTAAAGAAACACAGCACTAAAATACATGACAGACCAAAATTAACGATCTCAGCCAAGAAAGTCACAGTAAATAAAACAAGGTTACCGGTAATTGATTTTTGATTGCTATTTAAAACGAGTAGTGTTGAAAGACTACCGTAAGTCTACACTTCAATTCTGTAATTTACTTATATGAAACTGACATTTTTATAACTGGAAAGTTCAGCAACCTATTTAACTCTACCTTCTCTACTCACAAACGCTTGTAGTTTGCTAACTCAAATTAGTACATTCACATAAATGTGCAGAGTACAAAATTTGTTATGCGCTAAGTTAACAAGCCAGTTGGAAAACCCACAACAACTAGTTTTTATTGTTATGTTAATTTCCAATAGCATAAACATATAGTTGGAGCTCTGTGTGTATAACTTTAAAGAATAAATATCCAAATCCTAACTCATTTTAATTTCTTTTACTTCTTCCAACATTGTCCGAACATTTTTCACATTGAAGATTTTATAACTATAGTACGTCATTATTTTTTAAAAGCAAACTCACATTTTCCAAAAAAAAATTTCTTTCCCAAACCAAATCAGCAAGTAAAGAATGCAGACATTTTTCAACTACATGTGAATGAAACTCCTATAACTATGACCAGCAGATAATCAACTGAATTAAAATAAATGATCCATGCCTTCTACTTACAGGGCCATGTTACGGACACATTGACTAGGCAAGCTACTGCATACACGTGAAGGGGATCCAAATACTAAACTGGACTACACCAATAGACTTACCTGGAAGACTGTGAGCAGCGCAATGGGGAAGGTGTTGAAATTGGTGGCCGGGGTCTCCTCCTCGAAATTAAACTGTCCGCCGAATAGCTGCATTCCGAGCAGCGCGAAGATCAGGATGAATAGGAAGAGCAGGAACAGGAGGGAGATGATGGACCGCATCGAATTTAGGAGCGATATTACGAGATTACGGAGCGAAGACCAGTACCTGTTAACACCAACAGCACAAGACATTCAACAACTGGTTGGGCATTTGTACATATGACATACAACCTCCGTTAATACACAAATTCATTTACTGTATTTCAATACTGGCAACATGCCACTAGAAAAATCTGGGTAGCTATAGAAATTTACAGTAAATTTCACCTCAATGACTATGAAACAATTTCAACAAGCTGTACGCAGAGAAAAATATAATTGATGAAAAACAGTGAGAATACCAAACCCATTACAAAGTGAAATGCATAAGGTACTGGGTACCAATTTTCACTGTTTTTTTTAAATATTAATTTTTAAATTCTAAAAGGGAGCAGGTATCGTAAAAACGAAATGTAGACTTAATGAAGTGTTTTTAACGTATAGTTAGAATTTTTTTACAGCAAAACTTTTTATGAATTTGGAACTTGGTGAAAAATAGGCTGCTAAGCTACTAGACATAGCTAAATATTAGACAGAAACTAGCACAAGTACTCACAAGTAGGTACTTGTCGACAAAGACAAACAAAGTTTGAGGACACATTTCTTCTCGCCTAAGTGCGAGCGTGACGTTTTGCTGGTAAAGTCAGCTTCTTAAGGGCAGTGAGCGTGAAGATACTTACAGTAAGTACGGTACGGCAGACAGGATGACTATAGCTAGCAAACCTAGCAGTCGGAAGATGAACCTAACAGAGTGATGGCAAAAAATCTGAATTTGGGCGAGTCCAGGGGTTCGTCTAGATCTGGTGATGTACTGATGAACTAATTCTCATCGCCTGAGTTCAGTGCTATTGTCAGACGGTCCAAGAACTCTCACCACTCTGGTATTGTAGCAGGAGATAAAGTGCCAGTTGTGGAAGGCTGCATGGGCTGCAGCTGACTTCTCTTGCAGATCAACACTGTGGCCACTACTGCCCTTCTGGTGTCTTCCCTGTGGCCATTCATCCTCTGCCTCAGAGTGTTGGTAGTGAGGCCTACACACTTTGCGTCATAGTGTTTGCATTGCTGCTAGCACACAAGATTTTTAGTAGCAATGATGTAGTTGTGATGTATGGGGTATATTTGGTTGGTGATTCTGCTGTTGAAAGATGTGAAAGGCTAGTGAATAGCACAGTAGTCACAGAGGAAACTACTGCAAGGGTTGGAACCCCTGAGACTGATGGCATAATGCCTGTGGAGTTGTGTTTCAGTTTCAAGCTAACAAGTTTGTTGCAGAGGTTGGGCCATCGTTTGAACACTAACATGGGTTGCATTTTAAGCAGGCTTCGTGTGAAGGATAAAGATGTTTGCATTTTGTGACCAGAGTGGAGAATGGTTCTTCGTTTTCCCAGGCTGACATGGTACAGCACAATCAAGGAGGTATCAGAGTAATTTGCTTTTATGTTCACGTTTGTGGTACTGTTCAAAATGGCTCATTTTATCTGCTGGTCGATAAGGGGTTTCAGGTATCCCCCATCCAGGAATGCCTGGGTTACTTGATTATACTGTTTGTTGAGGTCGTGGTCAGTGCAGCATATCTGCTTGGCTCTGGTGGCAAGGCTGTGTGGTAAGGATTTTTTTGCATGAAACGGATGGTAACTGTCAAGTGAAAATATTGGAGATTGTTGGTTGGTCTGGTGTGGACTGAAGTATGGATGGTCCCACTCTGAAGGGTTAGCTTCACATCCAGAAATACTGCAAGCTTGCAACATTCACAGGTGAACTTGAGAGAGCGGTTTAAGTTTAGGCTGTTGAGAAAGTTGACAAGTCTGCTTCTGTTGAGGTCTTAATCATAAATATATTATCTATTGAAGCAAAACAGCAGTGGGGTTGGGTTGGTTGTTGGATTAAGAAGTTTTCCTCTAGTTTACCCATGCATAAGTTGGCTAATTATCAGCTTTAGTAAATTTAATTAAAGTCTATAACCATCCAAAATTAATTAATTTTTTGTTTTAAAAGAAATGAAGCTACACAATAAATTCAATCTTCAAAACATCTACACTAGACCCCCCGATTTTACGAATACTCACGGCTCCTCTCATCGCATTCGTAAAATCGTTACCTTCGTAAATTCGATTGCGGCTTATTTTTGCCCCCCCCCTTTCCCTTAACAGAAAATTTTAAAATTGCATTTTTTCTGCAAAGTGTCTCTAGGCCCCGACTTCCGTAGCGTTTTGCGGGAAATTAATTAACGTAATAATGTAAACATAAATTGATATCAGTAGCCAGACGTCACACTGTTGAGCGGTAGAAATGACAGACTCTTGTCCCCAAAAAATGAAAAAAATTTGAGATTCTGAGTGTCTTCTCTCGAGCGAATAGCTTGACTCCCGTAGCATTTAACGGGAAAATAAAGCAAGTGATAGTTTAAATATAAATTTATATCAGTAGTTAGACGTCTTATGATCAAAAGAACACCGCTAAACAATAGATATGGCCAATCTTTTTCCTAAAAAAATGAGAAAAATCGAGATTCCGAGTGTCTTCTCTCGAGCGAATAGACCGACTTCCGTAGCATTTAACGGAAAAATAACGCAAGTGATAGTTGAAATATAAATTTATATCAATAGTCAGAAGTCTTACGATCAAAAGAACACCGCTAAACAATAGATATGATCGACCTTTGTCCTAAAAAAAAGAGAAAACTGAGCTGCCGAGTGCCTTCTCACGAGCGAATAGCGCGATTTGCGTAGCGTTTAATGTGGGACAAAAAAGTAGGCATTCCTTACTAGTAAAATGCTCTTGTAAATTATTCACCAAAGAAAGAAGGAATAAGCGGATGTATTTATTCATTGCGCAGTTTTATTTAACGTAAAAACATTCCCTCGAAGTTGTTGTTGAATTGTACGAGAACATAGATACTAGTAGCGTGCAGAGTGGACAGATAGCGCAACTGTACGAATGTTCACAAGATGGCAGATAGATAGCGGCACCGTAGCATATACTGACGTTGTTCCAAGAACGCCATTTTGTGACGTTCTTACCTAAAATCGTCGAGAATTACATGTATAAGTGATTGAAGATAATCACTTTCACAGTCAGTATATTCGGTAAAAATAAATTAAGAGTTCCGGGATTACGTAATACACGAACGTCTATTTATTTTCCAAGTTCGACATACCCGGAGACAAATGTTTCTGCACTTGGAAAATAGGTAGCGCTATTATCGTGCTCATTTGTGAAACCCACGTTTTACAACTCGCAGTAACGCATTGTTTAAGCAAATAATGTGCCAAGTTAATTGTTTTAAGTACGTATGGTGTTAACGCAATAAAGAAAAATATCACGCTATTATTTATAGGGTTCGTGTAAAAAAGTAAACTCATTCGGCGCGAGACGAGAGAGATTAAGACGTCGTGAAACAGCCTAGAAGGAGGCTGTACTATAGTTAAATGAGCATATGCGCATGCGCTGGAACTTTGCGTGTATAGTACAACCTCAATATGGATCCTAATACGTCGTAGTTGGAGACAGGCCGGCCGGCTTGGCACAGGCGGCGCTGCAGCCGCGCGGTTTTCAAACTGTCACTGCCACATTTTTTAACGGATTTTCGCTATTTTTGTTTTATTTTTAATATTGTGACTTACCAAGTAATATCTGCAACTCTACAATTCATATTTTAATGCCGTGAATTAGATACAGTATGTTTTATTCATTGTTAACGTAATTCCTTACAATTTTTTTGTCATATAATTTTGTTATTTTTTGAGGGTTCCTGAGATTGTATTCGTAGAATCGCTATACCTTCGTTAAATCCAGGGTTCGTAAAATCGGGGGTTTAGTGTAGGTACATAAAAGTTTTACAATATCTGATACCTTTCAGAATTTATAAAAGTAACATTTGTAAAAATAGTGTAAATAGGGCACCAGTGACCTCAAATATTATAATTATGAACCCATATCTTATTGCCTGATGAATATGAACAACTTGCGCAACCATTATGCAGTAGATATGAAGGTAAGCCTGAAATAGAGTATGTTAGGGAGGTTATAAGCATGTCGATTCAGAATGTATGAAAACTTTTCCAGCTGACATCACGTCTATGGCTGGCTATCTATATTCTGCCATACAGTAGCTACTACATTCCCTTTTGCAAAGACCAGTCGGTTAATGCCACAAACTATGGCTAAAGCCTAATAGACAATGAGAACATGTCTATTTTTCACCAGACAAAACAAGCTAAATCTATACTTCATTGTGATTCATCAAATATTTTCCCTCTCCAACGAAATTGGATTTACAGAAATTAGCATAGACAAACATTACAGGTGCAAACATATGAAAATCAAACATGCTTATTCCAAGCTGTATTACAATGACAATACAAAGTAAGATACCGTACCAAATTTAGACAAACGTAAACAGAATTTATTCCTTGTACTGTGTACACCAAATAAAGCACAGAACAATACCAGTCACAGAGGAGATTTTTTGGAAGCAACTAATTGCTGCGATCCTAGCAACTGTAAGCCCTAATGTATTATTTAATTACACAAATGTAAAAATTAAGTTGTAAAATGACAATGATACAAATTGGTACGTATTAAAATGTAGTGTTTAATACCATTAATTTCAATAAGACGGTATATGTTGTGCTGTGGCCCGTAGAGGTGCAACAAAAGATTGAGCGATTCTCCCAACCCCCCGTGGTCGCACATGGGAGGGATGATGATGGCATGCCAGCACTGTATACCAAAATACGTTAGAGGCAGCTAGCGACACTGTGGACTATGCATTACAGAACATAGCAGGTATGCAGTAAGGTAATTGGGCTTTACGTCTCGTCGACAGAGAGGTCATTAGAGACAGACACACAACTTGATACAATGACAGGAGCTGGGAGAGGAGTCGGCCATAGCCTTAGTTCAGGAACCATCCCAGCATTTGCCTGGACGGATTTTGGGAAACTATGGAAAACTGAAATCAGGATGGCCAAAGCCAGAGATCGAACCCCCGGATCTTCCTCAAAGCGAGTCCAACGTGTTACAGTTGCACCACTTTGCTGGCAGGTAATTTATATGACAACCAGTGGGTCTCTGATACTACTTTGGTGCCTGCACGACCAAGTGGTGGTGAGAGCGGAGGCATGAGCAGACGGATGGCCAGCTACCCCTCACAAGTACTTTCCTCCCCTAGCCAGTGGGTATACACGCAGACACATGAACTATACAGTGGCACTTGACCTCTACTAGATGGTTTGATCATTTTGTCCCAGACAGTAACTGCACACGGAGATTACCTACATTCATTAAGGAAGCTAACAGAAGCAAAGACAACTGATGTTCTAGTTAGTGTCTGTGCCAACTGTGTTCAGGTTAAGGCCTGTCCCTGACCTTTGAAGGAGCCAGTGGCACCTAGGGAAAACTGGCAGTGGGAAAGCAGCATTGTTGGGAAATAAACTGGGTGCTTGAACGAACCGGTGCTACTCCACTTAGTACTGTACAGCAACTCCGCATATCGTCTTCATGATCCATCCTCCATTATCTCACAAAGATTCACTGTTAGGTATAAAGTAAAGGGGGGTGAGAGGGAGAGACAACAGGATGACTGGTTGTAGGGGCAGTCTTACCAACGTGGTCCGACACCATGCGAAACATGTCGCCTCATTGGGTTCCAGCCAAGTGGTTGTGCTCCGTGTCTTGTCGGTATCTGAACTAGCGGTGGGTTGGACTCACTGGGTCAGAGTTTTGGTGAGAGCTTCGAGCCTCCCTATGCTTTAGTTCCGAGTGGGTCTAGTCTTGCCTGGCTAGGTCCATATAGTCATGGGCTGTGACTTACTAGTCCTATGCCCGTAGTATGTAGGTCAGGTCACAAATGCCCGTTGGAACATATGGGTACAGCGGAATTGTTACTGTTGTCATGCACCCCCGAGTGGTTACTTCGGAAGGAGTACATTGGCAGCAGTTACGAGAAGAAATGTGTGTGAATTCAATGCTACCAACACATTGTCAGGTAGCCCGAGTGGTACCTGCAATGTATGCGATCTTGTTGCCAGGTCACTAGTTTTAGGAATGGCCCAAAGACCAGAGGAGGGACAGAAACTATGAGGGCATGCAGCAACAGAGGGGATCCAAACCTAAACAAAACAATGGTGCTGCAGATGGGTGATGGCTGGGAGTATCAGGGGACAACAGAGCAACAGAAATTCTCACAACAGTTGAAACCCTCAGAACCTAGGTAGCGCTGGCACAAATTTAACCATTGTCTGCAATGCTAAAGGATAGCACATGCCTGGTAATGTTTTGTACTCTATTTACATATACTTCTGCAACTTTGCGAGATTTATCCATGTAGCTCAGCCAATCACATGTCTGTTGGCAACAGGAAATTTAAAATGAATTCAGAAAACATTGAAAATAAAACTGTACATCAAAATTAATAATAGAATCTGACAACAGAGATACTTAGTTAAATTTCTTTAATACAAATAAATCTCAAGAGAGCTAATATTTTCCAGTTTGTGATATTGAGATTTGTACTGCCAGGTGTTAGTAAAAACACTAATAAGACAGCAAATAATTTTTCAGTTCGTTTACAAAAAAAATCCATTCTCTTTATCCATGGATTTGATACTGTATTACACTGTCTAAAAAAGAAATTTTTACAGATTATTAACATTTATATCAAATTTCTCATCACAGTCTAAGGGGACAAACACTTTATGTGTATTACTAGGTTTGCATTACAGATGATTTAATGTACACATAAATGAGTTTACGAACTAAAATTTTTCCAGTGTTCAAAAGTATTAGCTGTAACAACATCAAAAAGTCAGCATTAAATCTGAAAACACTTCATATACTCAATTAAAGTACATACATTAGAATGGGTCTCACATACCTAAACAAAGAAAGAGCAATAGCTATACCATTATGAATCACATATTGCACATACAGTATTAGAACAATTTTCTCAATTAGTATGTACAGTGAGTTCCCATTTCCCACACCCACAAATTATTTAAACAATAAACATACTTTTGCTTTACTTGTTCAATATATACAATTACTTGACCTGAATAAGCATATTAAATAATTACGATACATTAATAATAGGTTTCATGCAACCCAAAACTGACAAAAATATTTCCTGTTCTTATTTGAGAAAATTTAATATGTACTTCTGTTTCGCAACATAGGGCTGATTTACCAGCAGTTTAATGTAACATAAAAGTTCAAAAGTCTTGGAAAAACTGCAACAGCATTATTTACAAACATATGAGGTGCTAAATAAATAATTTATGTTCAATGAGTTTAAGGGCCTGCTTACATCTCTGTTGAAGTGTGTTAAAGTGGGTTAGAAATCCATGTTTATTATTGAATGTATTGTGTTCATAACATACTTATGTATGAAAATAAATGTTAATTTCAAGACAAACTTGCAAGCATGTATTTTCAAAACATCACGCACATTGTAAATATTACTACCAAACCTTCCAGCGTCAAAAACAGCACTTTCACATAGATATTTCAGAAAACCTACTGATCAGGCTGATACAAAACTAATTGATGGTTCTACAAGAACTGTACTTTGGTAAATGATCAGGTCACATATTATATTTCAAGTGCAATAGTTCCCACAGTACAACAGAAGCACTTCATTCCACTTTAGTGCCTTGCACATAGGAGTGATAGAGCATTAGGCGCATGCATCAATTTAGCCCTTATTGCTTCTGAGCTTCCATTGCACAGAACATCTAACATCTCTAGGCAGGTGATGCCCTTAAGGGGCATGGAAAGGTAAGGTGTCGAGTGAATGACTGGAATACTCAATTGTAGATAAAATCTGAACTACTCATCATAACGCGATGGTATTTATCTGCCGAGTAGATATTCTATTAGCGGACATTTACTTACATTGCACTGGGTGGTAGTATGCTTTGCTTTCGATTAAAAAACTAAAAACTGAATTTAGAAAAATAAGAGATTAAAACCCCAAAATCCATAAAAACCAGAAAACTGTAATTTTTTAGTACGATGATACTTGGACTCTATGGGCCTTATTCATAGTCGTGAGATAGTTCCGAGATGATCCTGAGATCATCTTGTGCCAGTTAGTCCAGGGTTGGTCCTATAGTCCGGACCAAGTGTTACCTTATTCATAAACGCCAAGTAACGTCGGACTAGATATAGTCCGCGTCTATGAATAACACAAAACTTAGTCCGACGATAATCCCGCACTAGTCCGG
>PNEQ01009491.1:0-34298 GCA_003012365.1 Medauroidea extradentata
CAACCTTCACGTACAATTTCAGACCTCCCTTAACATTTCATACGCTTTCGTCCCCCATCTATCTCTTAAAACAAAAACGTTATACGCATCTAATTTTTACGCTGCAACGTTTACGGAATTTCGCGCCATCGTTTAGTAAATACTTTTTTACCCAACAATCATGTAAATGTTTTCTATAGAATAACTAGGCTGTGATGGCTGTGATGAACTTGTGCGCCAATCCTACAAATATAAAACAGTTTGAATGAGTGGTTTCAGAGAAATAGTCGCGCATTTGGACTCTGTCGTCTGATGCACTACCGTGTGGCGTGAACTCATGTTCGCCACAGTACATGCCACCTCCCCTCCGGCCAGTCTAGCTACTACTAGCGCCACGCTTCTTCCCCTCACGGGAGGACAAGTTGTCGTGGCCGAGTAGTAGTTTTGTTGCTTTGTCTGACAATTAAAGTAGTGAACTTCCTTACATTTGAAAGGTGCTAAGTTATTATTCATTGCTTACAAAAGTATCCTGTCTCATGTCAACTGTCAATATTTTTTTTATCTAAACAGAAAAATAAAGCTTACCATTAAAAATGGGTTTTAAATATTTACGTGCTTATTTCTATACACATAAAATCACTCAGATTTAAAACGGCTCTTTTACAATAATTATTAAGGTTTATTTTTCCACTCTTTGCCCGTAAACTACAGTCAAATACACAAAATCTATTTTCAGCAAGGGCATACATATTTTTAGTAGCCTGAACAAATATATCTAAGTACAGGCTGCTGATGGTAAAATGAGCCCTTTTCAAAACTTTGGTAACAGAAAAAATAGCCAATGAAAATATTTGAGAGTAGCCTCAAATATTAGTTTCTGATTAAGTTTATATCATGCTGTGTTTGATATTTTAAAATGCAGCTTTGCTTAAAGATAATTTCAGCTTAAATGAACTAACTGTGCCAGTTAGTGTTGAAAATTAATTTACTCTAATGCAAATGAACAGATGTTAGTTACAAATTTAACAATTTTGTAATGACTATCGCTAACAATCTACAAAAGGAGGTGAAAATGAGCTAAGCTCCAGGAAAGATGAGTTTTGTAGTGTGAGCTAGCTCCTTTCTTCCAAAGGAACTTTCGCTGGAGCTTAGCTTCTTTTATGTTAAAATAGCTTGAGTCGAGCTGAGCTCTGATTTCAAAGGAGATTCCCTAGCACTGTAGTATAGAGTAGTTAAAGAGTTTCTAATTGGTATTCTTGTAATTTTATTTTAAAACAAAATAATGCCCAGCATTAAAAAAGCCTATAGGTCATTTGACCACAAAAAGAAATTACAGCATGCAAAACCTTTACAGAGTTTTTGTTTTGTTCAGTGAAGAGTTGTTAATGTTAGAGACTGCTACAGGATCATCAATAAGTCAACAAATTTTTGAAGTTGATGCAAAGGTTCTAACCTCTAAAGAGTAATCAGTTGGGCACCAGTTTGTGGTGTTTACACTTTTTGGCTTGAGTTCCAGGTAAGGCAAGGACGTAAACTGTATGTTGAGTTTGTTTCAACCGAAAATGTCTGAGTTAGTGTCTCATAATTTCTAAAAACAGTACAATAATGATCAAAATTGAGAGTGGTTTAAAAGGGATGTTTGACTCATTGATGATATGCAAACCATTACAAATTATCCTAAATTTTTCATACATCTTATAAAAGGATACACTTAGGACTATGATTTGGAAAGACTTGGGTCTGATTCCCGGTCCAGCCATTCTGATTTTGGCTTTCCATAGTTTTTAAAAATCACTCGAGGAAAATACTGTAACCAAGGCTAGGATGGTTATGATTCCTTTATTGTTGCTTCAGTATTCATGTACTTGGTTTATAACATACAACCTAAAGCAAATATATAATAAAAACTGTATTGAAATATTTTGACTATAGATTTTCCTTCTTGATATATTACACAACAAAATAAATTATCTTGTTGTCAGTTTAGTCTGATTTCATTAATAACTGGCAGAGATATATCTCAAAACATTTTAATAAATATTTTATTGAGAATTTGTTTAAAATTCTCTGATGAAAGATATCATCTTTAATTTTATATAGTACAAATTTTATCTTTCATAATTTCTACTTTTAAATAACAACTGCATTGCCAGATACTTTACTCACTGCATGCCACTGCTACATGATGCACTATATTAGAAGTATTTCTGCTTTTCATAGATAAATACATTAGGTGCCCTCTGGAAGCTCTCCAGCTAAGCCTTGTCGTTAAGATCCAAAAGTTGTTAAATTGACACCTTCCCCAACATTATATTTGCATTGAGAGTGCTTCTGAAACTCCCAGTTTCAATGGTCAGTAGTGAACCACAATTTTCTCAGTTAAAACTGATTAAATCTTACTTAAAATCAACTTCGTTGCAAGAGCATTTGAGTGGCCTAGCAACAATGGCCATTGAAAATATTTACTTAATGAAATAGACAGTGATTTCGTACTCAAGGATTTAGCAAAAACGAAAGCCAGAAAATTATCTTAGTAAACAATTAATGTTGTTTAGTTTTGCCTTACTTTCCAGTAATCTTATTGTGTCTGTACTCATTTACATTCCACTATTTTAAATACACGTTAAGTGTATTTTATGTACAGCAATGCAAGAGTTTACAAAATATTTAAGTACCACAACTTATTAGAAAAACGTAGTGTTTGAATGGAATAAGATTACTGATAACACTGTTACGTAAGCCAAAAAGTGAAAAGTTTTGAAAATACAGAAAGAAAAAGTCTGATCATTCACCAGACATTGTTATTTTTATAGTAATATTTTATCATTTAACACAGCAAAAGGAATTGTTTTATTTTTAGATTTAAGTTTACAGATTCTGTATTGTAAGGAAATCTAATACAAAGAATCCCTCATTTCATTTTTATAAATTTTTCTCATGAAGAACAACATTGTGCAAAGGAGGTATCACTAACAAACATTTAGAGTGCATTAAACAAAATTAGGGAAAATAATAAAATACCAATATTCCAACAACAGCTTCATATATGTACTTACTTCATTATATATAAACTCCTTCGCTTTAGAAGAAAATCAACCATTTTGTCTTTTTCCACTGCATGACACAAACGCATTACACTATCCGATAGAAGGCTCAATCCAGCAATTGTACTACCACAAAACTGCAAAAAAAAAAGTTAATATAATATACAATCATCATATGTTACTTATTACTTAGTGCTTGAATTAATTAAAACCATTTTTAATTACAATCTAAACACTGAAGAAAGTATTCCATAAAAATATGTACAGTAAACTTCATATTCTCTGGCTTTGAATATATCGTTTATGGATTATCAATAGGGCATATCAAAGAATATAAAAAACCTAATGAATTTTTGGAAGCATTATATCAGGAATACTGCAAAACACCAATGCAGCAGCGTCTCTTTTTGTGCTCCTCAGATTGCAAAGACGATCACCGACTACAGCTGTTGCAGGATCACAAAAGTAGATATATGTTTTATATATCACTTGTAGAGTGAAGGTAGCAAAGGAGAAGAAAAATGAGGGTGTGTGTGCACTGCCTGAAATGGCTATCACACATAACTAACTGGCAATGCTGCAATGGCATTTACCCTGTGATGCCCAGTGTCGCCAAAGTATAACTACAGCTTGTTGAAACACCCCCTCCACCCTCCCAGACACTTTCATAGGCAGGTGCTTCGTAGTCAGTAAGTGTGGCACAGAAACGGGATGAGACAAGATGACCTGTCTGCGAGATAAGAATATCTTCCACCATTGTTTGTAAACAAGGTAAGTGGCAGCTATGTTCTAAGCTTGAGAAATTCCCATAACTTATAATTACTACAACATTGACATACAAGACACTGCAACTGCATCTCTCTCTGCTCCTTTCATTAAACCATCCCAGCAGTCGGCCCAGAGCAATAGGACTGCTCAACGTCATATATTTCAAGACAAAAACAACAACTTTACTCAGGCACTTCAATATATAACTTCCAGGTGTGGCCAAAGTTATTGTCGCCTGCAATAAAACACTGTGTGTGTAAGTTGCCAAATTTCTAATGGATTTTTACAATTCTGTTTATCATTTAATATAAAAGCATAGATTTGAAGTAGTGATGATAAAACCCCTTTACATGATCATTGTGCAGTAAATATACCACTCAACATTTTAACCGGACTTATCTCGGGTTAGAAGAAATTTTATTTTAAGCTATCCCGAGTATGCTCGTGACACAGTCCACTTAGCCACCCCTTGTGTTTTAATCAGAATATAAATGCCAGTCTTACAGAGAGCTGGTAACATTCACTGTAGAGTGCAGCTGATGATGGGTATCTATCAGTAGTTGAAACATGAACTCACAGATAGCAGCAGCGTGTGCTGGCCACTGCATCTTGTTTTGAAGTACAGTGCAGAACTTGCGCCATTACTTATTGTCCGTGCTGTAATTTTAGTTAGTATAGTTCTTAACAGAGTGCAACATTTGTACCATTTTATATACAGAAATATTTCCCTGTCCACAGAGCAGTACTTAAATAAAAAAAGAGATAGTCACTACAAACAGAAAGAAGAATTCAATGGCTTGGCTGATTTGTAAGCTGTAGCTGAGAGCAGAATCTCTCTTCAGTTCCATCACAACATGACTACACAAATAAAGTAAACAAGAGAAATCTATTTTTAAAACATTGAAATCAGTGTAAATATTTTTTATTGTCACAGACGGTGTACACCTTGACAGGTTTATTATTTTTTTTACAGTATGTTAAGATAAAGTAAGCACTATTTTGGAACGTCGTTCTAAAGAAATTTGTTTCCTGTTGGCAACATTGAGAAAAAGATATAATAAACACAATGTTTACATTTTTAATATGAATACAGTGGTTTTAAATGCTTCTGAAGAATATTTGTAAAGTATAATTTATGGAAATTATGTATTTTCAAAAAGTACAAACATAAAGGTTAATGCTTCTGTGTGAAACTATGGCAGTATTTATGTCAAGTGTAACTCACCGTCTGTGTTGCTGTAAATTTAGAACTATATGAGTTAGGCAACTGTCAATTTGAATCACTGTAGCCTAAACAATGAGCGACAACGTTATGACAAGGTTGTGGCAGTGAGGCTGATACAAAATCACCAAAAATCTGCCAAAGACTTGCAATATTATTACAGATATTTTAAAAACAAAGTGTTCAATTTAACACACTAAAAAGCAAATTACCAAACAGATGATGGAACAGAATGCGACAATAAAGAGAGAAATTACAGAGTTAATTTTAGGGCAGAGGTTGAAACTAGATGAATTGGTAAATTGTATTGACACTTTGATTGAAACCCTGTTTAAGAAAACTAGGAAAAAAAAAAGAAAACTGCTGAGGTTCAAACTGTTGAAGGAACAGGGGGGTTGAAAAACAAAACAATGGGAATATTGCATTCGAAAAAACATGCCACAAACACTAAAGATGGTAGAGGTGTCAAAAAATCCATTTAAACACGGGACTACATTAAGGAAACAAATTCACAGAAAGGGCCACACAATACAGTAAACTCTTGTACGTCCATGGCCTGAGAATCTGAAAATCTGAAGTACTTAAAAATTTGGAGTATTTCAAAGCGATTTGACTCTTACTTTTTGATGTACCACGATGCGTATTGCCGCACTGCTCGTCTAGCTGCTGCTTCCGCATTTGTGCTGTGCTGCACTGCGCTGCCAGAGTGGCAGCTGTTGAACATAACTAGCCCGGCAAGTCCAAGGTCAACGGGACTTCTGCAAAAAAATAATTGATACAGTGCTCTTAACTCATTGCCTGTGACTGTTATCAAGGTTGAACATGGCACAGACAAGACTATGGTTTACGGTATTAAAAAAAGTAAAGGAAGTAATGCAGTGTCATATTTTGCATTCCACTTTTCTTCACAAAAGAAGAAAGGTCATTAAACAGTTTAACATTTGAGCGCATGTGGTAATGCTGCATCAACTTCTGGAACTGTTCATGTCAGCTCAAGCTATAATTGAAATGAACTTTTTGTGCAGTTTTAATGTTCATAAGAGATCTGACCAAATTTTTAAAATGCAGAACTTGTGTATGTGTATGATTTTTATTTAAGGGCTTTGTTGTACAGCAATAACGTTTCATGGTAAGTAAAGTTAAATTTACCCAATAAATTTTTCTAGTTTCAAAAATTATTATATCTCTCATAACTCTTTAGTTTAATTGCAGCATATTAAACATAGTTGTTTTACTTTCTATTTACGGCACAGTCATCACTATATCGTAACTGCAGGCTCTATACAGTTTGTTACTTCCTGCTTCCAACACTGTTAAAGTGATGAAGCCCCATTCCCATCTGCTGAAACCGATTACCTTTTGTCTCCATAGTCAACAGTTGCTGTTACTTTTATCACAGAAATGTACGTATTTCATTCAAACTCAGCACAACACTTTTTTTTTCTGCAAGAAGGCTTAGGAACAACTGAGTGTCTTGAAATTGTGCCTTTCACTTTTGCAAGACTTTTCACTTCAATAGGTACGTGACGTTTCTACGCTCCTGTTGGTATGTATAGCTTGTTCGCAATAAAGTGAGACTTTGAGAGCCAATGATTTTTTTAATAAGATGATTGAATTACTTTTACAAAATACACTACCAACCTGAATGAAGAGCTATGTTAAATATACAACAGTGAGGCATTGTAAAATTACAGAGTAAGTAATTTCTAAGTGCTCACTTTACTATAAATGGACTATACTTGCATTGCTAACATGCCACGCTGATAACTTCTCAAGCGTCTTGTTTAATATATTATTCACGAGTCATACGTGTACATGGACTGATATTTTTAAAAATCCCAATTTTTTAAAAATCTATATGTACTAAATCCCCAGACACCCGTGCATTTGCAAGAGTTTACTGTATTTAAGATTGAAAAAAATTAAGAAAACAACGTAGGAATCACGTGAGTCGGGGGAAATGAAAATTAAACTGATTTTGAAGGGCTTACATGAGCAAGGACATGGGCTATTGTCTAGCTCTAATTTAGGAAACATGAATGGTCATAACAGTACTGATGTACAGTGAATATTAAATGAAAAAAAAAAAAAAAATAAAAATCAAAAAACAATTATGCCATAAGAACTAGACCACTGCTTGACACAAACAGAAACTGCGAAAAGAAGGAAATGGAGTCAAGAATCATTACAAAGAAATGAAACTGTGGAAAGAGGGACAAAGAGACTGGCTGATTTTGTTATGGCTGTACTGAGGTTAGGGAATATGTGCATGAAGAGATGGAAGTCAAGCTATATTATGAGGGTATTAAATTTAGAACCAAGACTCACAACCTGATTTGTGTATGGTGTTCATGTATGTTAAACAATTGACGTGAACCAGTCGTCCACGTATCTTGCTCAGACCGTTTGTCCTGCTACAAATCGCCCACTACCCTGGCATCAGGTACAACAGATGCGAATATGCTAATTATCGACCGCATCGCTAATTAGTAGATCTCCCAGGGCACCTCAGACATTAGCTAGGGTGAGTGAAAGTGCGCGAGCGGGATACAGACAGGCAGAAATACATTAATATATTATTTTTTCATTTATGTTTATGTCGTTGACAAGTTTCTTAATTTTATTATTGGGTTGTTTTAGATTTACTAGTGCCCTAAATAATGTAGTATCTTTTAACTGTTAATTGCATCAAGTGTATTCATTTGTTCACCATCACCACTTCATCTCATTTCGTTTTGTTGTGTTTTGGCGGGAGATGCTGCGCACTATGCGCGCCATCTCCCAGAAGCAGGGGCTTGTTCGCCTGACCACCGAGCAGTGCACACGTGCGGGAGAACTGCTCTCGCGCCGCTCCTGGACTTTGTATAGGTTTAAGAGTAACATTTACGTAATATCAACATTCATTCTCCGTCCAGGGGCCGAACCGCCGTTTTTACCGTGGTCATAGTTGTAAGAACTCTGTACTACTTCTCGTTCTAATAAATTCATAATATCAATAGCCTATTTCATTCCTCTATCATGACTTAGTCTGAACTCAGTAATTTTCGTACGTTTCAGTGTTAAATAGGCGTGGCCCTGGCCTAAACAGGGGCTAGGTGTGTGTATGTAAGTATACGACGCCAGGCTCAAAATCACCAACATCAGTGATGCTGCTTGGGGGCAGCCACATGGTCTTCGGCCATGACCTGAGAAAGACGTCTCGTGCTCGTGTTTCACAGAGCTGAAACTGCGGAACTGGCGCCTATGGATATTCTTAACCTTCCCCTGAACACTGTCTCTCTTCATTTGGCCCCACGCAGCTCAGTCACGTTGCAATATTATTGGTAACAACTTGCCACCGCGCCTGGAGGTTGGAGAGGATTGGTTTGGAGACAATGAAGTTGAATTAAATGATTGCAGTGCGGTGGGTGTGGTTTGATTGGTCTCTGAGCGCTACCTAGCGTTATGCCCGGCTAGGATGGTGGTGGTGGTGATTCAGGATCGCATATTGTTCAGCTGACGTGCCTCTCCTCCCTGCGGTGATGTTGGCTGGTTGGTCAGGTTGTGGGATCACTCAGAGAAAACTGGCTGACTCACCCTGTGGACTATTCAGGCTGTCCACACAAGGCCCCTTGCCCTAGGACCGTAATTTAGTCAGCTCCTAAATCCCTAGTGAAATGACTGTACACAATACACTCACTTACTTGGTTGCATGTTGATTTATTTATACTGAAGTACAAACACTTGGTGATAGACTTGCAACACACACACGTCACTGCACTCTTATAATTAAGTGGCTTAAAACTGTTGAAACTTACGCAGCATGTAGGCCTAAAATTAAATTAGCACAATATAGAAATGGTTGCTAGCTGTGGGCTAGTTGACTAAAAAACCATCTGGAGTTGGCCGGTACCGAGAAAGTGATCTCCCGGCCCTAACGCGCAGATGTGGAAAAAAGTTGAAAGATGTTGGTGTTAAGCGCACAATTTAAAACACTGGTAAACGAAGATGATAATAACAAGTGATGAATAAAATATTACATGAACAGAATTACAATTATCAGTGACTTGAAAAAGTTAAATTCCTCTCCGGGACGTACGTCCTACCACGTGGCCTGTCTATGATGAACTGGAGCGAGACAATGGCTGCGGGTGCGTGCCAAGATGTTATTTGTTCCATTATTATGTTTGAAAAGAAGATGAGGTGATATAAACGAAAACCCTTTGCGTGGATGAGTGTTGAATAATTATTGAGAGTGATTGGAACCTATCCATACTGTAACACTTGTGAGAAACAATTAAACATATCAAAAATAGAATACTCTTCAAATAATTACTTGACCATGTGACTTAAAATTAACATAATGCCCTTTCTTATAATATAGTATGACCATTGCCTTTGTTGATTACAGTAACAAAGTTCTTAATAAATTTTGAATTGTTGAAAATAAATGATTGAGTCTTTGCATGTCTGTTGTCGTTATGTTGATGATGGGTGGGTGGTGTGACGTCACGTGCGTGGCGGTAATTTAAATGCCGGTGTGACGCCCTGATTTGTTTACGTTGCACAGCCTAACATTGCCCGCGAAACTACACTGAATTTAATATTACACTTGAAAACTAAAACACTGTGGTGACTTGAGGTGAGGAAGGTGGAGGGTGACAACACAAAAGAAACAGTCGCCCTAGGAGAGGGTCGGTAGCTGACATCAAGTCGGCCTTACTTCCCAGACCACGGGACTGGGACGACGACAGACTGAATGATGTGTGTTCATATTCACATACAATGAATATAAATCATAATATAGTTGATCATTTCTGACATAAAAACTGTAATTTTAGACTGGAATGATAATACAAATGACAACAGCTTATTCATAATAGTAAAACTGTAAAGTAAAACATTGAGGTAAATATATCCACAGATTAGCAGATTAGTCGATAGTAGTAATGTTTTGATTAAATATTTGATTAAAAATTTTCAGAAATTTGAAGGAAAGGCTTAGTGATATATTTAAGAATTTTGACTGAAGAAAGTTTAAGGAACAGTGACAATGACATTCTAAAGAGTATTTGTAATAGAAAGCAATCAATTATTTTTTTGAATTGCTGAGCTAAAAGTTTTATTTAGGTATTATGTAAAACAGGAAGATTTAATCTAAGACACCAAGTTTTTGAAATAGGTTAATGTAAACTGTTTCAGGGTAAGATAGCATAAGTAACAATTTTTTTGTGTAGTTGATAATTATGAGAGAATGTATATAACAATTGCATGGGAAATGATATGATTTTATTGGCAGAGGCCAATTCCTTTGGTAATATTATTAATTTGTGAATCCAGTTTTTGGATGTATATTAAGTTTATAATTGTCAGCTAGTTCATAATTTTCTTGCTTTTGCATTAATATTTACATTTTGTAATTTTGCTTACTTCTTAACATCTACGTGAACATATAATTTTTTTTATTGCTAACAAATTTTGCAAGACGTAAAATTTTATTACTTTATTGCAATGGAGCAATTATTGAGGGAGAAATTAAAAAACTTGTTACTTAACTATAAATCCTAATATTTACTGTTGAAGTAAACAAGTGCAAATTTGTTGGAGTGAGAGACTTTGATCACCACTTAGCTAGGTCTTCAGCACTGGTGAGGGGTGACTTGAGATGAGTATGGAGCAGCATCGGCATGATAAGGGTGGGAGTAAAGGGAAATCCCAGAGAAATCCCGCTGAACAATGGCATTGCCCATCACAATACCCCACCTTGCTCGGCATCAAAAACCGGATTGCCATGGTGGAAGGCAAGTGGTTTGACCACTCTCCCACCGCAGTCCAATTTTGTTTGAATCATAAGTTAATAAAATTAATTTTTTTTGCACCCTTTACTGTCGAAGACTGGGTGGGAGAGGTTAGTGTCTCCACAAGCATTGACAGAATGACATTCGACGTCACTTCTTGTGTGTAAAGCTTACTTTATTTTTGACACTCAAACATCTGAAATAACAGCAGAGCAGGCAGAACTATGACTATATAGGCATTAATATTTGGCAATTGTCTGTAAACACTTCTTGCTTGTATGACATGAATATAAAAAACTGTACAGAAAGGGATTATTAACATAAACATAAAATATTTTGATCGTAATAAGTGATGTTAGCAGTTAAATTGTTTGCAGCATCACTGATTACACTACAGTAGACTTGGCACAATTTTTTTTACACATGGTAATGAAAAATTTTACACCACTGTAAACATGGATAGTAAGGACAAAGTTTAAATGGTTTTCCTTTTAATATGGCGCCACTGATTACACTAAAATTAACTTGGCACATATATTATTTTTTACTTTTCGCTATAGAACAAACATTTAATCTTATTTCTCGTACTTTATTTCAGTTCCTCCGTACCTGCTGCTTACTTCTGCAACAGACATGTTGCCTTTTAGTAACTGTAAAGTTTTTATTTTGTCAATCAAACTAAGAACTTTGTGATCTTTTCGGTTAAGAAGCATCACTACAGCTTTTCATTTTGGGATACATCATGCTGCAGGCCACTGAATCATGATGTAATTAACATGTGTTATACGTGGCAGTGGTTTGTGGGCAAATGACACAGGAGGAAAGTGGACGCTGCGGGATATACCAAATCATTTTGTTTTGGAAGTGTGCGGCGAGTGAGCAACTAGCAAGATGGATGGGAGTAAAGTAACATCATCATCTCGGCTGCCAGCCGTGCGCAAAATCAACACTGCATCTCTTCCTTGTCACTCTAGCTGGCTTACCACCATTTACAACATGCACCTAGCACATTGTGTATATAACGGAACAGATACTGTGACTGACAACACAATACCTGCTGCTTTCGTGCGCTATGAATGGTGTGCTAGTAGTTAACGCGGCAAACTTTACATGGCACGCGAGAAAATACAAATTCTTAAGCATTTCATACTAAAATATTTACGGTTTTTTTCCTCAATTTCCAACTGTGGTTGGTGAAAACCGCAGACGTAAAGTTTGTAATTTTAAGTATTTTTTTAGTGCATCAGAAAATAGTAACAAATGGTCAACTAATGTGAATTTATGCTTCTAATGGTTCTAAAGTAAACATTTTCAAATATTTGCCCCATTTATAGGTGTTCGAGTTACAGTAAAAAAACTGTTTTAAATTATCCAAAAAAATTTTTTTGTTTAATATCACCACATGCTGTATTATTATATGAATGGTGCCATTGTCTTACTCGCTGCTAGTTATTAATTTTGGGCAAGTCTGACACTGAGCATTTGTAAACTTTTGAAACCATTACACATGTAGACTTTATAAAAGTCACCATAATTTTTCAATTTAGTGGCTGCAAAACAAGAACCTAGATGTACCTGACCTGAATTTTGCGACCTATTCGCAGTTGTGATGACTTCCAAGTGTAATAAATAAGCTAGACTATAGCAAATGTCAATAAAATCTTAACATTCGAACTGATCTTTCAAAGACTGTTAGTTATCCTGGTGAAACAAAGGCTTCAATAATATATTGTTGGAATGTAAATTATAAATGCTATTAGCTGTCACTGTAAACTATATAAATTTCTGACAATATAATTCTGCTTAAGTACTACTTGCATTGCTTATAAATTGCGTCAATTATAATTTATATGACAACTGTAGAGGGAAGGGTCTGTGGACGTACTATCAAATTACTTTTACACATAAAAATAATTAAATCAATATATTTTTAAAACTTGAATTTTTTAAAGAATTTTCTAACAATAAAATACCCAACATTTGTCTACATTGCATAAATTTTCAGAGAAAAACCAGTTTATAAAATGATCTGGTATTCCATCGTAACACCGAAAGTATCCATCTGCAAATGTTGTCTCCCTTACCTTAGGTAATTAAAAATTTATGTTATAAAATATTTTTACGGCAAACATGCTTTCAGTTACAGAATATAAACAAACCACAAACCGCACACACAGCACATACACAAAATCTCCTGCACAAATTGCCACCATATGCATTGCTGTTTTTCATTAACATAAAAATGTCTGGTGTGTGGTTTTGTTCCCTAGTGTTTTTGCTGTTACGCAAGTCCTAATACTAAATGTGTTTAGGTCAGCGCATATTCAGCGACTTTTCTGCTGCCACGCTTCTATAGACCTGTCCATGATGAACTGCGGCCTTGGGAGTAGAGGAAGATTCGCACACACTGCACAGAGGTGTGCCGGTTCGAGTTTTCGTCCTTATAGTTGTTCAAAACATTACATGGAAAAAGCAACGTGCTGACAAGAACAAATACATTCAACACCTTACAGATGATACAGTTTAGTAATAATGTTAATAAGAGTTGGGTGGTGCTGAATGGCTGATGTTTACAAAACCAATAATGGTGAAGGGAGGTGAAATGCAGAAGCAGTGGAAAGCAAGTAGGCCTACAAAGAATGAAGGTCTCTGAAAAAATCTGCCGGAAACCTGCGATGTCCGCCAATTGAGAAACTAACATAGACTATTACTAAGCTTCAGTGAAAGTCATTCTAATTCCACAGTTTTGGGACCTTGCTATAATAAATTAAATATACTAAGTTTTATTCCAGCACAAACTAAAATACAATCAAATTTTTCATAATTTTTTTTAAATGTTACCTCTGACTTACTGTGCTCAGATATAATTTTGTATTTATACAGTGACCATTAGTCACACATGTGTAAAGAAAGGGTAAATCACATAATTGTTTTTTAACTCCTGTAAGTGAACTTTACGAATCATGGACAGTGAGGTCATTACAGACAGTGACACAACTTTGACAGGAATTGGAAGAGAAAACAGTCATGGCTTTATTGAAGAACTACCACCCTAACACTTAAGAGTGGTTTCGGGAAACCATGGAAAACTGGAATCACGATGGTTGGAGCTGGAAACGAACCTAGATCCTCCCAAATGTGAGTCCACCGTGTTACTGTTGCGCCACCTAGATTGGGTTTTTAAGTTGCAGTGGGAAATTTCTTACTTGAACTTCTACATAATTTTTGTTGAAAATGTTTTCTAAACATATAACTATTTGCAATAACAACTGGTTACACATTGTAACATATTAGTTACTGTTGTCAGTGTCAAAAGAAATTTGGAAAATGTACTTTAGTAGCCCCTGTAAATGCTTTCTTTATAACACCTTAAGTATATTCACGACTAATTAAGTAGTTCTTCCAAATTAAAAATCTGCAATGAAACGAAAAGTGCACAACCACAAAATTACAGTCTGCAATACTGTTTCCTAACTTGGCCAATGACGTCAGAACACATTGAATGCTGGGGAAATCAGCTGTTGTTGCGTAACAGTTTCACTCTGCCATAAAACTCAATATATTACCATGCTTCTTACACTACATATATACTATAAACAATTGCACGTGAATTTTCAGATACCACACATATTTGTTACAGAAATTGACAACATCTGGCATAAAACTAATCTTTAATATATTTACAATACCTTTGTTGTGAAATTTGAATAATCATCACATCTTTGCAACAGCCATTGGAATAACTGCAACCTGGCACAGAGATTTTGTTTTGTTGTCGATGGGTTTGAACACGTTGTGCTCGATATGGGTACAGTATGGGTATAGTAACTATTCATGTAGGATCTCACACATAGAAGGTAAATAACGTTTCAATACTAATCTGTAGTAAAATATTAAATACATATAATTGACTATCGTGCAAAACTGAGGAGAAAGTACCGCTTGTGTTAATTCACTCTGTTAAACCATTTTCAAGAAAATGTGAATCAAAATACGAGGGCACAGTGTAACCCCGGAGAGGTAGGCAATACGACGGTTTTCTAAGACATGCTAATTGCAGCATTGAATGGTTAAATTGAGTACAGTAGTGAGATTTGGGTGACATATTGACAACTAACATGTGTTAATTGAAAGATGCTGTAGGGTGCCAAGTGATTTTGTTTAATTTTTACGCGAAACTGGTAAAGATATTCACAACCCATTTATCTACAAAAATAACACACATTTGAAATAATAATGCTTAAATGTAAAGCATTCTTATTAGAATCATAATTTAGGGCCACTACAAAGACGCTAAAAACTGCATTCTTTTGCCCCAACGTCAGCAAAATAGTATTCTTAAGAACAAAGACATGCAAATAGCCTACGTAAGCCGAAATGATAAGGTATTTGATACTACCTACAAATAGAAGTGAAGATTCACTTTTCGAAGTGGTACAGAAAAATTAATACTAGAAAAAACTACGGCCCAATTAGTATGTCACATGTAGCAAGTCGGCCTAATCACCCACAGGTTTACGATCCTCACACATGGGAAATTACATTCCTTACATAAGCCACTTAACAGTAATTTCTTGAGAGCTGGTGAAGTTGAAATGAGGTAGAAATGGAGCAGTGGTGGAATGCAAACATGCTGGCTAGCGGTAACTGCCGACACCAATCTCTGTCTTAATGGTTAGATAAGAGAGATCATGTTTACAGAACAAGGAACAGAGCACAAATAGGTGTGGTGCATTTGCACGTGCTACATATGTATTTATGAACATCAATACAATAACTGTTCGAATTGCCATCCCCATACTTCAACACATAGCTACCAACGGCGAATCAGGTTGGCCTAGACTCGTACATAAATGTTTCGTATTGCAATCACAAACAAATTTGGTTATCACACGTGCCACGAGATCTTCCTGGCTAGGCTCAGGTGTTACGTAAATCAGGGAGTTGACACGACCCCATAAAAATCCAATAGAGTCTGGTATGAAGATTGAGCTGCACATCCAGCGACCTGCAAACGTGGTGTTAAGATGGCGGCATACGGCAGTAGAAAACTGTGGTGGTGCATCATCGGATTGAAGCCACATGGTGCAGCGAATTGCCAATGGTACTTCCTCCGGCAATTCCAGCAATGCATCCTGCATGAACGTTAAGTAATGGACTCCGCTGAAGCAGTCAGATGACAAATAAGGTCCCAACAAATTATTGTTGACAATGCCAGCCCACATGTTGAAACTGTAGTGCACTTGGTTTCCCATAGGGTTCATGTGGTGGGGATTGTGATGCACCCAGATGTGGCTGTTCCTCTTGCTACTGCATTTAATTTAACCATTCAATGCTGCAATTATCATGGCTCAGAAAGTCGTCGTATTGCCTGCCTCTGTGGGGTTACAGTGCACCTTCGTATTCCGATTTGCTTTTTCTCGAAAACTGTTAACCGAAGTGAATTAACACAAGAGGTACTTTTTGTGCGTTAGGAAATAATGATACATATAAAATATTTTATTACTGTTTAGTATTAAAAAGTTCCTTACACAAATAAGTTGACTAATCCCTAAATAAGCAGAGATAGGGAAAGTTGCGTCAACCACATTTTCACAGATTCATTTACTCCAATTCTTAGAGCTCTATTCCGATTTTGGTGGCTCCATATCTAATACTTTCTAGAAATTTTCAAAAAAACGTATATTACAAAATTTTGTTTTCAACGTCATGTAGCTCCCTTAATATTTACCACACAATAGTGTTGGTCAGTGTAATCCTTCTCTATTTTATATAAACAATCCCGTCCTGGTGTTGGGACATTAATTCTGGTCTACGCTGTGTGTCTATACAAATATAAATATATACATAATATGTATTATATATATAAGCCTACATAAGCTGCAGAATTTTGTTATACACTTACATATCTTTTATATAAATATGTTATATGTATGATTTAATATGTACAATTAATATTGTATACAATTTCATTTATTTATTTATTATTAACATCTTTATCTTTAATGATGAATTTAACACAGCCTGTTTTTCTTACATTTAACCATGAAAATTCCAACAGCCAGACAAATACATCTTAAACATAAGCATTGCATAAAATAACCTTAATATTTACATTATATGAACAGTTTTCTAGGCCAATAAAATCTTTATAATACAACTGTAGGGCATAAAAGCTGCAAATGTATGTTTCTCGAAGTGAATCATGCACAATTTACAGGATCACAGTTTTTAATCGAGTGAATTAATACCTTATATCTGTCTTAAATTGATCAGTGTTGTGTGACGTACACAAAAAAAATTTTTAATTTTCTATGGCGTACACCTTTAACATCATCTTCTTTGTTGGCTTAATTACGGGTTGACAAAATTCCTGTACGATTTTCCAAATAAAAATAGGCAGTTCGGAATTTATAGTTTTGTAGGCACAAGCTAGCGTACCATAAAACTCGGACTTTAATACCAGAATATTCAGAGTTGACTTAATTCCGGTTGACATATTTCTGCATCTTTAGAAAGTGCCAGTATTGAAACATACCCGGAACAGAGTCAATAAAAGTTGACCTTATTCAGACTGACGTAATTCCGGTGAATTTCAAAATGTATATAGCAACTTGAAAATCCGGAATTAAGTCAATTCCGAGTTGACTTAATTCCTGCACCGCATTTACTTAAGAGCAATGAGATTTAAGCTTTTTGCTTAAAAAATACACAATGTTTATGAGATTTACCAGTCAACATAATTTTGTGGCACTGAAGGTCTTTGGTCGAGGCATCTCTGAATTTTCTTTATTAATTTTTTATTTCACAAATTATAAGTTAAATAC
This sequence comes from Medauroidea extradentata, assembly GCA_003012365.1. Taxonomy (NCBI): domain Eukaryota; kingdom Metazoa; phylum Arthropoda; class Insecta; order Phasmatodea; family Phasmatidae; genus Medauroidea; species Medauroidea extradentata. The sequence goes on from PNEQ01009491.1 coordinate 17,618, forward strand.
ATGGTAGTATATTTTTTTAGATGCTATGCAAACTCATAGATGGAACTAGAGCTTCCTGTGAAACATGCATGCAAATAAAATTACATGGAATGTTCAATTTTGTGAAAATGTGTGTGAGAACCCAGCCGGGACTCGAACATTGTACATGGTTCACCTTTGTGAGATGCAAGCAACTGTGATACACTGACAACATTGAGACTGGAAGTGACGGTGCAACTGAATTTCTTGCTTTCTTTATTTCAACAGTTATTACTATTGCAGATAATTTGTGAATAATACAATGCAGTAATATCCCTGGATAAATTACTCAGTACTGCACTTAGGTAAGTTCTTCATTCAGAAAATCACTAGCATCCAGCTGTTCCTTTATTTGGGCTAGGTTAAGTTTTCTATGCCATATAAAGGGGATGACTTTGGAGGTTTTTAACATAATTTTTATTTGTTATACATTTCAACTGTGAGTTAAAATTTATTTTATTTTATGTTGTCATACAATACTTAGTATATCACACGTAAATTTTTTCACTCATGGCTGTCCTGTATGGGAAAGATTTTTTTGAAATTTGTTGGTAGGAATTAGTAATATTGCCAGATTACTTTATAAAATACCGCACATTTCTTTCATTCTCTTTTGTCACAGGCGTACTTGTTGAGATCATTACATCATAATATATTATACACTGAAGATGAAGATAGTTCCCAGGGAACAACTAAAAACTAAACATAGAGCAGGGCATGCAACCTCAACATATGAAATGTAACCAGGACATAATTTACTTTCCAACACTTCCCTTTAAATTATCGACAAAAAAAATTATGCACACATGGAACAAAATGCAAGCAGATATATACGCTGTACAACAATGGCCTAGACTAAGCCCATTTCGCTCAAAAATTTACTATGCTTCTCTTTGGTCAGAGGATTTGTCAGTATGTCTGAAACCATTTGTTCAGTAGGCAAGTAACTAATCTGGATGGTTTTTTGTTGCACATGTTCCCTCAAGAAATGATAGACATTCGTTATCATCAATGTGCTTGGACCTTTGACTCACAACATTGTTTTTTGACAAACAAATGACTCCTTTGTTGTCACAATATATGATGGATGGTCTGACATCCTGGGGCTGCAATTCTTTTATCAATGCCCTAAGCCATAGAACTTCTTGCACAGTGAAGCTGAGTGCTATGTACTCAGCTTCAACAGTGCTCAGAGCCACTGTTCTTTGCTTTTTGCTGTGCCAGATCAGACCCTCCATGAACCTGGAACTGCAACCTGTTACAGAGTGCCTGCTGTTAATTTCGCTACCCCAATCAGCATCGCTGAAGGCTGACATCTCTACATTAGAGTTTGCGTCATATTGCAGTTTCAAGTTTTTTGTACAATTCAGATGTCTGAAAATGTGTTTCACTGCAACCCAATGACACTTCTTTGGATTACAGTTGAACTGACTAACACAATTCACTGTGTGTGCAATGTCGGGTCTCGATATTTGACACAAATACAACAGACTGCCAACTGCCTGTTGGAAAGGAACATCCGCATCACATTCTTCATTTTGCTCATAGCACCCACCACCTTCACTACACTTCACTGGATCTTTGGGAGCCCCTTGGAACTTCGTACCTGGTTCCATTGGAGTTGCAACAGGCTTGCTGTCAGACATGTTGAAGCGTTGGAGGATCTCATTGATGTAGGAGTGTTGGTCAATCCACAACTTACCGGAAGTTCGGTCCCTGGTGATCGACATCCCCAAACAATGCTTGGCCTCTCCTAAGTCCTTCATGTTGAATTTGGTTTCAAGATTTGATTTGACTGTGTTTTTCAGGTTCTGGTCATTCGAAAACAGCAGCAAGTCATCGACATAGATTGCAACGACAATGACATTTTTACCTCTCGTGTAAAGTAGATGCAAGGGTCCGCTTTAGATTGGCTAAGACCCATTGCGTTCAGAACTTTGTGGATGTGTTGGTTCCAGCACCTACCACTTTGCCTTAAGCCATACATGGCCTTTCTTAGACGCCAAACTTTGTTGGTTGGCCGACCTTTAACTTCGTCAGGTGGTTGTACATAAATTTCCTCTTCAAGATAACAATGTAAGTAGGCTGTCCTGACATCCATGTGGGCGATGTCAAGGTCTTCTCTAGTGGCTAGGGCAAATAAGTATCTGAGAGAGGAGTATTTGACAACAGGAGAAAACACATCTTCGTAATCTATTCCTGGTCTTTGGCTGCACCCTTTGACGACCAAGCGCGCTTTGTACCTTGGCTGCTCAGAGGAAGGGCCCTTGAGCTTGAACACCCAGTTGGTTTTGAAAGGAACTCTTCCATTAGGGAGATCGGTCCATTCGTATGTTTGGTTGCTTAGAAAGGATTCAAATTCCTCATCCATTGCCGCTTTCCACTTTGAGGCTTGTGGACCCTCCATTGCTTCCCTTGGAGTCAAAGGCTCATCTTCACCAGAAGCGAAGTATGATACAAAATCCTTGTCATTTTTAGGTTTTCGGGGTCTCGTAGATTGTCTGAGATTCTCTTCCCCAGATCATTCACTTGGAAAACCAAAGAAAAGTTCTTCACCACTGTCAGAAATGTCTTCTTGATTACAACTGCTGTTGGTTTTTCGTTCCTCGTCAGCATCATCTGCATCACTACTCTTGCCTGAAAGATGAATGGTCAGTGGAATCTGTGAATCATCTTTGGAGTGGTCTTGAAGGTAGTCTTCTCCTGGTGGACTCGCAACAGAGAGGTCGCTCTCCGCAAGTGATTTTTTCTCTAGGAATATTACATCGCGGCTCACAGTCACTGCTTTGGTGGTGGGGTTTATCAAGCGATATCCCTTAGTGTTTTCACTGTATCCCATGAAGATCATCTTTTCTGAATGGGGGTCCCATTTTATCCTCTTCTCCTTGGGTACTTGTGCATCCAAACAATCTCAGGTGGCTCAGGTTCGGCTTCCTTAAGTGCCAAGCTTCATATGGAGTTTGGCCTTGGAGAGCTCTGGTGGGGCTTCTATTATTTAAGTAGACAGCAGTTGTGACTGCTTCAGCCCAGTAAGCCTTGGGAAGTTCAGCATCTTGTAAAAGGCACCTGGCCTTTTCTACTATCTTCCTTATCGACCACTCTTCCACTCCATTTTGTTGGGGTGAATATATGACAGTCCTTTGATGTATAATGCCTTTCTCCTTTAGGTACTGAAATATTTTCCAATTTACATATTCAGTTCCATTGTCTGACAGCAACGTTTTAACCCTTCTGCCAAGTTGAGTTTCCACAAGTGCACAGTACTCTTTGAACAAGTAAGGTACCTGGTCCTTGGACTTCAAAATGTACACACAAGTGTATCTGGAGTAGTCATCCACTAGGATGAAGAAGAACCTGTTGCCTCCAAGTGAAGTTGTTTCCATTGGTCCACATAGGTCCGTGTGGACCAATTCGAGTGCCTCCTAGGACCGGTATTCACTTCTTTTAAAGGGTTGTCGGCTGTGCTTCCCTAAAATACATACTTCACAGGGATTTGCACAGCATTCAACACTCTCAACACCAATTGCCATGGACTTTAACAATGACATATATTTCCTATTTAAATGGCCTAATCGCCTGTGCCACAAATTTTGTGGCAATGCAGTGGCATATATTCGGTGGCTGGTTGGTATATCTAGTTGGTAAACACCCCCACACTCTGTTGCTGTGACAATAAGTTTATCCTTGCAATTGTATATTTTTCCTTCACCACTGTCAAAGGTGACTTTGTTGCCCTTCTGCACTATTTTGCTTACAGAAAGGAGGTTGGTAGTTATTCTCGATGCACATCGTTAACCTCAACAACCTCGTTTTTCCCAGACACTGTAACATTAATATTTACATTCCCCACTGATTCTGTTTTGATAGTGTCCCCATTTGCAGTGAAGATTTCCAGTTCACTTTTGTCGCAATCCTCAGGGTGTTCGTACTTGGTGAGGTGCATGGAGGCACATGAGTCCAGGTACCAGTGTTCACTCTCACTAGATGAGTTGGAGAACAAACATGCCAGGAATGCACTAGAGTCCTCCTTCTGTGTTTTTCTCTTTCTACTTCCATCGGTTTTGAATTTGCTTCTTCACTCAGCTGCGAAATGCCCAAGCTTGTTGCAGTTAAAACACCTAGCCCCGGGAGGTCGTCGCCTTTCAGGTGGTTTGCTTGAATTTGAGTGATCTCTGCTGTCGCTGTAGCTATTGGGGCGGAAATTGGGATACGAGTTTCGTTGGCCACTGTAGAGTGCTGCATCCGTCGGCTTGCTTTGGGTGTCCTTTACCTCCTGAAGCAACTTTATTTTAATGACATCTGCTGTTATCGGCATGCCCGAGTTTTCTAATGCCATTATCATCGGTTTGTACTCCTCGGGTAGGCCTGCTAACAATAGAGTGCCAACCCATTCGTCCGTGACGTCGAATTTAAAGTCCCGAAGCCGTTGTTCCGTAGATATGATTTGGTTCACATAACCTTCAACAGTACCACACGTATCTAGTCGGGTGAGAATTAGGTGCCGAAGTAGCCCTACCTTACGCGTCAGTCCCGAGTCCTCGAACAAGGTTTGTATGGTGGTCCAGGCTTCTTTCGACGTGTTGCATTTTTTGATATGGTGAATGATGTCCTTTTCGACGAGTAGCGATATCTTCGCAAAAGCCTTTAAGTCCTTACAGTTGTCTTTCTCTTCTTTGATACCTTCATTTATGATGTCCCATTGGTCATCTAGTTTCAGAAGTGCCCTCATGTGAAACTTCCAAGAACTGTAGTTCTCGCGCCCCTTCAGTTTTTTAACCAAGTTTAGTGTGTTCGCCGCCATGATTTTACGATGCCGCAGATGCGGAGAAGCACGCTGACTTATCTCGTAATGTGCGCGAAACGCGAACGTTTATTTTACCGGTCTTATTTTGATTCGCAACGGCCTGGGCCCATGTTGGTAGGAATTAGTAATATTGCCAGATTACTTTATCAAATACCACACATTTCTTTTATTCTCTTTTGTCACAGGCGTACTTGTTGTGATCATTACATCATAATATATTATGCACTGAAGATGAAGATAGTTCCCAGGGAACAACTAAAAACTAAACATAGAGCAGGGCATGCAACCTCAACACATGAAATGTAACCAGGACATAATTTACTTGCCAACAAAATTGCAGTCACCATATTTTACATTACAAATTCATTATTAAAACACATGCCACAGCAAACACATCTTAACAAAGCAGTCTGAACTTGTGTTTCATTTCTTTTTACTCGTACGTTTCCTATAATCTGTTTTTGCATGTTTATGGAATATCGCCAACATTTAGAGTTTCTAAAAAGTGTGCCATTCATATTAAGATATAGATGGTTCAACATTTGCAAAGGACCAGTAATTTACCCTGGTTGCTGTTTCATAGTTAAAAGTAAACATTCATTACCATACATCACAAAAAAAATTATACAATTTCTTTTCATTACTATAACTTAATATTTATATGGCTGGGTAAGTATCATGTCCTGTGTCTACATTTACTATAAACCTACTTTATTTGTACCATTAAAGGTCTTCGAGAGCCATTGAGGGGTAACTTGAGGTGAATTTGGAGCGTCTGTGGCTATGGGATGGCTGGAAAGTTGGAGGAAACCAGCCTATCTACAGCATGTTATCGTCTTGGCCCAATACCCCTGTGTGCAAAAAAAAAAGTTGGGTGAGTAACCATCAGGACAGGTGCCATTTATCTACTGAAAGGCAAAAATTGATAAATAAATTAAAATTGTATCCACATACACGTAGAACGTTTCTCATAAAACTCATATCATAGAAAAAGTTTCTGACATGGCCTAGATTACAATTACGATATTCTGGGCTATATTCTGCGCATGTCAACCAAAAATTGTCATTGGTAACATCTGGCATTGACAAGTGATCTCATGGCTTTTCATTTTGTAGCCATAGTATTATAGTCTTCTATATACTGGAGACTTATTGTCAATTTTACAGAAAAAAAATGAATAAATGGTACCAATGTGTAGATACCTCCTGGTATATTCAATATTTTATAAATGCACAGTTTGATAAATGGTGAAGGAAATTGTATCAATACTAGTACCTTGCAATCATTTAAAACTAGGTAAGCCCATAAGGCTTCACCTGCTATTAATTTTAAAGATTTAACAACATATTGAACTATTTTTAAAAAGTGCTAAATGGTGCAAGACGATGTCAAGGGCCATTAATGTCATTTTAGAAACTTGAAAAATCTAATTATTTAACTGAATTTTTTAAATACTGTACTTCGTTTTACATCTTCCATCATTATATTCCTGTCTCAAGATTTTTTTTGCATGAACATTCATGGATGCAGGCACAGCTCACCTATTTTTGCAACATTTTTTGAACATCCTTTTCTGCCGCTTTTCTCTATTCCACCCACAGTCTTTTTATTCCGAAGTTATATTTTTGCAGAAAAAGTTACCTTCATCACAATTGGAACAAGTGAACAAACATACATTTTATAAAGTAAATAAAAATATATTAACTTTTTTTATAATTGCACAATGCTAACTGTAATATTTTCACTGCTATTTGTGAAACAATTATGTTTTTCTAAAGGATTTTACTGTTCTGCGCATATATACAACTTGATATGACCGGCCTTTGTGAAGAAACTAATTTGTGGCTATTGAATGTTAATTTAGGTCAAGTAATTTATATTATTTTATTTTGAGTAGTTTAAAATTTTTTTGTATGAAAATTACTTTAAATGAGAGTATTACTATCAATGGCTAAATTAAGAGGTACCTGGTAAGAGATCAACACGTGATATCCATTTTTTGTGATACTTTCTCTGTGTAAATTAGGCCAAGGCCTACTTCAACATAGCTGCATAAATGTATATAAAAAGCTGGGCGAGTCTCATATTCTTGTTAAATACATAACTAGAATAAATAAAAGCTTGTCATATTTAAACACGATACCTAAAAAAACCTAAGCTTGTAAGAATACACTTTTCTAGTGTTACTCTCAATGACAACAAGCACAATAGGCCATACTGAATATTAAGTGAAATCATTTATTGTAACGAATATTAAATACAATTGCTACAGATAGCATATAAACGAAAATATATACCTACAAGCCAAATTTTGTCATGTGTAAAAAATGTATTTTACTCGGAAACTATCGTAGGAGAGCCATTTAGGTACACAACATTATTTGAACTTCGCGCAGAGTTTTGCACACTGAGCCACCTAGGTAGCGCTAGTGCAGATGTCGCCATCATTGCCAGTGTTAAAAGTACAGGCCGTGTCCGGTATTATCCTCTAATGTATTTGCTTAAATCTTTCACTAAAAGATCACAATGTGTGAGAGATACCTTGCTGTTTTCACTCTTATAAAATCAACACTAGTGAAATATTCGTTGTTAACTAACAAACCTGCAACCATGCATGCCTTAACAATAAGCAACCGTCCAAAAGATATGAATTTTTAAAGAATATTTGGCTATACTCTACCCTGAGCTAGTGATGGGCTGAATCGAGATATTTTACGACACTGATAAACCTACCTGAGGTGAAATTTCAAACACCAGAAACATGAAATTTTGGCTGACGTACCCTGCCCTCGTGAATTTTCATAAGCACCTTTAGAATGTAAGTCATAAGTATAATTTTAAGTTAATAACAGTGCCAATTCCCATCTGTATTGTTTTTGCACAAGTCAAAACATTTCAATTCATTTCCAGTTTATTTCGGTGTAATTAATATGTTCAGAAGTTTTGATTCGTTATAATTATTCATTAGCATCGATTTTAGTTTAAACAGTTCATTCATACTTTATTCCGCTACGTTTTACATCGAGCACATTTTCTCTCCGAAACACAGTCAATTTCTGCCTAACAAAATATTGTTGTGAATGATGCGAAATGTTTAGAATGATTTACAAAATGTCTCGAACTATTCACGAGCAAGGAATAATTATCTTATCTCGAAACATTTCATTTGATTCAGCACATCACTAACCTGAGCTAAGTATTTACTGATGGTGGAAAAAGTAATTGTCCATGTGGAACAAAATTTGTACACACCACAGGTAATTAGTGTCATTACATTTAAAACACATTTTACGTCTGCGAGAGTATAGCTTCGTGGTCTAAAAAAATAACATTCACAAAAGTTATGTTTAGTTCTGAAAGACGCGTCTAGTTTTTACGAGGTAAAAAACATCAATGGGTTACATGAACGATCACCTGTCATTGGAAAAATTATCCCATAGTATAGCCAATTAATTGGTTAAAACCAGTATTTTAAATTAATAAACGTCTATTCAGACAATGTAGAATGTGAGTAAATAATTAAATGTAACTTTATTGAAATAAAAATACTACAAAATGTTTTAAATTATTAAAATGCATTTCGAATGTAATGTGTTTAATTTGTGAAGATAAAATTAAATGTTATTAATAAAAGTAATAATAGTCCGTTATTTAACTAAACAAAATTTATGTTATCGAAATGGAAAGTTAAGATAAACGAATTACATCACCAGCCACCCTTATGTAGTTGCTCCTTCATATTCACACCAGCCGCGGTTATGTAGAGGCTAGTGTGTTTACCTCCCATCATAGTGAACTGGGTGTAATTCCTGAATAGCCCCACAGGCAAATTTTCTGCATGTAAGAATTGTGGCTAATACATGAAGATGGCTTTGGGGGGGGGGGGGTCAAAAATATTTTTCATGTACCTCTGCTTTTGGTTCCAGTACTACTTCATGCTCATATTATTCACCTTAATGGGGGGTAATGTGATGGTATTACGGCCTTCTAACAACAATGTATTACAAGAGCCGACGAGGTTGACATGAGGTGAAGGACATCACAACAAACATAACCCGGGCCCATATCCGAACCAGGGACCCTTTGCACCACAGACAGGCGCTTTATTTACTAACTGCGCTATGGGGGCCGGCACCTTCATCAGCTTACAAGACATTGCTGTTAAGAGCTGCACAAATCACTCCATTACATTCCTTTCCTTTCCTTCAGATCAAGACCTTGCATTGTTTCTTGACCAGAAAATATGTGTTTGGGAAGGTGTCAAATGCTATGTGCAGGATATGGTGAGGGTAAACGTCAAGAAAATAAACCCTCTGAAAACTTTATAGACAGTTGACAGAATGAATAAGTGCATTTAACAATTGCTCTGTTTCACTTAACTGAAAACATTAAGAAATGAAGGAAGAACAATAAGTGAACATAATATTGGTCACAGTTACAAGAAACAATGCACGGTTTTGATTCAAAGGAAAGCTCAAGCTCAGCTCATGTTTCAAATTAAACCCTTTAATGCTGCTGACAAATAATGTCTTGATGAAAGCCAAATCTCCAGTTTCATGCTTATTTCATTTATCAGGTTGTCACCATCATTTTGTTTTAAGAAGTTCGTTTTAAAAGTTTTGTTGTAAAAAAAGTGAGAGGGAGAGGAAAAAAACGAACAGTGTTGGGGTACCAGGAGAAGTTGGGTAGTTGGGAGTTAGTAGGGAAAAGACGAGAGTCAAATATAAAGCAGACGAGATGGAACTGCTGAATTAGTAGATTGTCGATGCTGAGTATTTGTATGCTGCCAGAAAGTTTTAAATGAATGAGAGCTCATGAGTTATTCTCTTGTTTGTGTGGCAAAACTAACTTCCAGACATACATGGTACTGGTCCATGGATGGGGTGTTCCTGGATGCAGAGAGCTGAAGATCCATTAGCTGAGATGTCCGAGGAGGAAGAAGCAGACTTCGATTTCTGGGTGGCAGCAGGACTGGCCATCCTGATGCATGTCCTCTACAAGATGTACATCTCTTAAGGGGCGAAGAATGAGACGCTCTGACTATGTCTCCTGCTGGTTAACTGGTACCAATTGCAACATGTTCCCATGAAAATGCAATATTTACGTCGCCCGATGTTTAAAACTTTCGAGATCGCCTAGAAATCCCAAATCTGGTTTAAAGGACGTAGCTGTGTCTCCTTACCTGCCAGAATCCTCCCTTGCCATTGATGATGGCCCTGGTATTGGGCCAGTGTGCATCCCAGTATATCCTGGCGGGCAGCGAGGCTATGGTCGCCGCAAACGTCTCCTACAGTGCTGTCAGTGGGTTCCGGAATAAGCTGCAACCTTGCTTCATTGACTTCAGCGAAAGACTGTGAGCGCAAGATGGTGGCCAGACCTCCCTGGGACCGCGTTGGAGTGACGCCACAGTTCACAGTTTGTGATTGACTCTCTACTATTCCTGCTCCTGGTGGCGCTTTCATGGCAAAAGACGGCAATTTTTCAAAATTTTATATTTAAAGGAGATGTGCATGCGCTGATTTAAAAAACTTTTATGTAACTGGACACTTTTAAAAACTAAGCTGAATATTTACCCCTCCTCAAAATTATGTTTCGTGTGGAGAGAGGAATTAAAGAAAAAGAATTCTATAAATACTGGCGTAGAGCCCAGATAGGGGAGATTTGGCTCTCATTGGGGAAAGGACACTATGTTCAGTCAAAAGTCAAGTATGTGTTAATTTGGCCCTTCAGGCAGAACATTCTCATGCAAGGCCACAAAGTTTGCAAAAAAATGGAAATTAGGGTAGCATCATTGTTTTCTTTTCTCTTTTTTTTACAAAGAATTTAGGAACGTCAAGTTTTGGCCCTTTCTGCAATAAAAGTAATAAATGTGAGTAAAGAAATATCTTAATGATTGTGATAATTTGTAAACTATAATGTTTGTTGGAAAATGATATAAAACTGTATAAATTGAGCTAAAGGTATTATTGTATGAAACACATAGTTTAATAAGATATATTTTTTGGATAAATTTTCTAGTACATATTTCACTGAGTAATGCTCTCTCTCTCTCTCTGTTCCTAAGGTTTGGCCCAAAGGTTTTCTGCTATTAGTCCCTCTTTATTTCACTTAGAATTCTCTTTGCTAAATAGATATTCATAGGTTTCTTAAGAGTAAGCTATACTTGTACCACCTGGTGTTTTCAAGGGACTATGAGCCCTGTAGTACCATTAAGAGTATCTCAATTTTTTTGTGTATTTCAATATTCAGCTGTAAAGTATTTATATTACTTTGTATAGCAGATTTATTCATATAAAGAGGTACGCCAAACATGACTTAATACACATATGAAGCAGGCAATATATACAATGTCTTCATTGTATCGCAGATCTATGTGTAAATAAATAGAATAAAAATTTGTGGTTCCCACACAGGTACCATTTTCATAACATTCCACATAGTGTTTTTCTCACATTCCACCAATTCATCTATTGCTTATACTGGGTACAAAAAATATGTGTACTACATCAAACATAAAAAATTTTTTTTTGTTGAGAAATAACTAGGTCGAGTTTGTGCACATCATTCAGAATCATGGTGTAGTATAACGTTACAAGTATTTGATCAGTGAACATTAGCTTCCCTTAAGTTAAAAATGTACTGCAAAACCACAACTTTTATGTTCTCCTGAATTACGCTTTCCCTTAAATACATAATTTTATCTGGTCCCTATTTTTTTCCCTACATAATATTACTTATGCATTATTACATTCCTGCCATTTAAACTGCAGTTGACAATTTCTTCCCCTGATTTACACTTGTTTTTCCATTAAATTAATGACATTCTCTTGTTCACCACTTACAAAATTAAGTGCACTGTTAATGGTGTACAAGAAAGAACAAATGATAGCGAGGAAATAGAAGCAACTACTAATGTAGGCTATGTGTGCAAACATAATTAGAAACGCAACAGTAAATTACCAGTGATAGATGTGTGAACCATACATTTCATTTTTCAAAGTCTATCAGCACATAATCTGGGAACTTCAGAAAATTACTAAAAGAAAAATTAAGTTTGTTGTGCAGATCATCACTCACACTTTTTTTTAGTAGATGAGTGTTACAGTTTTTGTTGTTTACAGCTAATTTACACAATTTTTATTTTTATGCTAAAAATTGTAAACTAGAGGTTCTACTGTACATTGTTCGTAACGGTTTTCATGAAACACAATCTAATGGTGCTGACAACTGATATTAAAACTCTTTCTTTTAAAATATTTCAAATTTCAAGGTCTAACAATGATCACAAAAGTTTACTTCATTTCTTAAAGAGCTATTCAAAAACTTTTAACCATTTAATGCAACGCAAAATAATACCTTTGTACTGTCTATATGTGGTTTAATGAAACCATTTTCTGCCAGGTCGAGAATATGTACCAATTTCATTTCATGTGCTCCTGGAGGGAATGCAGTCTTTCGAACTGCCTCCAAAATAGCCATGTTATATTCATTCCAGTGTAAATGTTCTGTTTCTCGATAACCATGTATAGCCTGTAACAGTTAAAATAACATTATGATTACAATCATAAATAACTGCAATATAATGATTTATAATTTAAATAATTAGAAATTAAAACACAAACATTTTGTTTTTAACAAAACATACAAATTAAAGCATAACAAACAACTTATAACATAAAACATAACAAACACCTTATAACTTAAAACATAACAAAAAACTTTACAACTTAAAACATTAAAACATAAACAACTTGTATATGGAACCATTTGCATAAATCTCTCAAAAAGCACGTGAGACCTTTCCTCCATGTTCCTCTATCAAGGCCTTGTGCTGTTAAATCAACAAAACAAATTTAAAAAGAAAAATATTGAATAAAAATAAGTATGAGAAAACTGGAAAATTTTGTGTGGGTATACGCTAACCATACCTTCGCAAGGAGACAGCCCTTATATGTTTACAAGGGTTATGTTTGTTTCCTTGGCTGTAGGAAACGAGTGTAGTTTGTGGGCTGAATATGTTTCTCTCCAAATCCTCTGCAATAAGACGGTTCTGCCAGTAATATTAGTGTGCATTATTAATGTTCTAAGTAGGTGAGTGCACCAGGGAACATGGATAGGTAAAGCTAATTGACTTAAACTTAATTTATGACGATAAGTGCAGAGGGATATTAGCTGCACAGTTCCATTGCAAATTATACCCACCCAGCAAATAGGATTTTGTAATGATTGCTCAGCATTACTGGACTGTCTTGCATGATCAGTAAGACAAGCACAAGAATTAGGATCACATTACTTTATACTCAGACATGACTTGTGTGACTGGTTTCTGCAGTTTCTGAAGTATATTCTCTTTACTGACGTAACCTTTTTCACTCAAAATGGTGTGTAAAACAGACACCAAAACCATGTAAGCGATGATGCAAATTCACATGATATAGTAATTTGATTACATCAAGAGAGGTTATTGGTCAACAAATAGACAGGGATAGTCCATAACCACTACGTAAGACTGTACCTGTTAACTACACAGCTTGAAATGATGGCTATGTGTATCAATTACCCCTGCAAGACACATGACCCGAGTTGTTGTAAGACATGCCACTACATAACCTCACAAGGCTACAACACATGGCTCCAATATACACAGTGCTAATAGTGTTCGTAAGTACCTCAATCAAGTATTTCAAAGAGCTGGATAAAACAAGGAAGGCTCACTCTCCCACTGCATGAAGAGTCCTGTCAACAATAAATCAGTGGACACAATGGAGAAAATCATTGCATGCATCCAGAAGCCATTGAAGTGGTCAGAGTGACTGCCAACCCATTGCATAGTGTATGGCAGTCCTTGCAGCAGCATTACAATCTTGTATTAACGGAAGGGGCTGGACTTTTGAGTACGTATTATGACTATCATGTGAACATGTATCAGTTGCAATCAGTGTATATTTTAATCAATTCACATGTTACAAACATTTAAATAAAACTACTCAGTGCGCTACTATACACAGGTTGTTTCTACAACACACGGATATACTCAAAAGATATATCCCTCAAGGAAAAATTAAGAAAAAATATATACATAACTTACGGCTTACCATCTCAAGTGAATTCCAAGGCTGTTTCGCCACTTTAAAGTTGAACAGATAAAGACCATGATTCTCTACTTCAACTGTTTATAAGCTTATATAACAGTTAACACCACAAATGTTTTTAGCAGTTTAACTAAAAATTGTTTTTGCAGTGATAGTTATTTTGTCAAGATAAGAGATTATAGAGTTTCAACTAATAAATCAATTAACAAAAATTGCGTTACTTACATTGAATGGGTCCGCAAATCTGCCATGGCCTTTGTTAAAGAACCATCCAAGCACACACCTGAGACAATTTTTGGAAACCATGGAAAACCAAAATCAGAATTACCGGAGCCAGGAATTGAACCCAGGTCCCATCAAATATGAGTCCATCGTTTTACAATTGTGTCACCTTGCTTGATGATAATCCACTATTTCAGGTGAACTGCGTGTTTTCTACAAAATAGGTCACTGTATTTCCCAGTTCTGTAACTTAAGCATTTATTCTGCGACAATGGTTGGTATTAAGGCAAGGATGGTACATGCTTTTTGCACTTACTTTTGCATGCTTATTAATATGCATAAAAGTGTTTCAAACCCGTAATTATCGAAATATAAATTTTTTTAGTGTTAAACGTCACACAGCTGACAGAACTATTTCAATTTAATTGCTAACCAGAATGTTTCAGATGTTTTGTACATAGGACTAAATTTTGCAAAATGTGCAGTTCAGGCTATGCTGCACTATTTCTACTGTTTCAACAATAACTATTTTTTAAGCCCAAATGAAAGCAGTTATTAAAAATTTGTTCAGCAATTTTGTTTAAAATGGTTATCAACATGTTGGCTAATGTTTTCAAGACAGTAAATACTATGGTTTTAGCTAATTACGTTGTACCAAAATTACTTAAACTGAGGAACAATTCAACATTTCTCAAACCGTTATTTAGTCAGCAATTTAGACTTATAGGCATTGTGACAAAGGTTTCTTAAATAAGAAAACGAGAATTCTGGAAAAAGGACTTTATACACGTTCAAACATTTCACTGCAAACATTACAATTTCCACTAAAGTAACTTTTTCAACACAACACTTGTATTTAAAACTCATTTACTCTTATTTAAAACATAATTTTCCAAAATTCCTCTTGAGGCAATCCAATCATGCGAGCTCAATTCTAACAGCAACTTTAATTCACTCTTCGTGCATTTTACTTTTAATTCCTGAAGCTTTCATTCTCCACTCACGCAATCCCAAAATAAACAAATTTGAAGAACTTCAAACATGGAGATCATTGCCAGCTCAAATCCCAACGGTGCACCTGAGATTTTTTTACCCTTCGCATTTTCTCTAACAAGTAGCAAAATTATTTGGCAAATTCCTTGGCATGCAAATTCTTTATGACCATCATCTAAGTAGGAAGGCCCTATTCATAGAGACGATCCAAACAGACGTCACCATTACATACCTTGAATAGTCACCACCATTGCACGCCCTGGTTGTAGGAACATTTTCAGCTATGCTCTAGAACTTTCAGTTCTTGGTGAAGGCTCCAAACTTGAGCACCTGCTGCCCCGAAGGCATCAGTCTACCCCAACGCTGACTTTGCTAAAAATGTGCAAAACTGCCGAGGCGGATTCCGTTGCACGTGGCACACCAGCACTTACAGCGTCGTCTAAAACCGGAGAGAGCTCACACTGGAAAAGGCGAGGTACACTTGACACTCCAAAAAGCCTACCGCCCGTACCATCTGCACTCCCACTCCCACCTTCCACTCTCCCATGCTATTCAATTTGCTTGATGGCCACTCTAGCAAAAGGCACGACAGTTAAATGGAGAACAAAGGCAGTACACCCAACGCAGGAGAGTACATAGAGAGAGACTTCCAGTATCAATTCCAACCTAGGACAACCCTAACCAAAAAAAGGGCACCTTCCATCACCTCTGAAACCCGATTCCAAAACAAAGCAACACGAACGGAGCCAAAGGACCATTTCAGTATCATTCCAGTCATTATATATTGTTCAATAATTTTATATAATTTTGTTTAGTAATTTAAATTACGACAAGACCACTGCAGTTATGTACTGTGTTGTGACGCGTCCGCGTCTGCTGTGTGTTGCTGTGGTCTGTTGTTATTGTTTGTTGTCACTTGGCGTTGAGGTTATGTGGCTTGACGTGCTCCGGATAGCTCAGTTTAAGTTACTTTCAGGGTTAACCAACCATCGTGATTTCACCAATAACAACTCACTCAGTCAACTGTTGATTTATTTTTACTTTAACTTTGACAGATGTTTGGATTCGGTAAGTTTCTTACAAAAGGCGGTTATTTACCAAGCACAAATAAACCCGTCAGCTGTCCAGCGTTACCATGTCTGACCGTGAGTTAAACAAAAAAAAAAGGTAATGATGAAACACTTATTCGTTGCCTGCGATTTTATCAGTGCTATGCCATGACTGAATACACTTATCAAAAAAGAACCCCCGTATTTCCCGCCACCAATTGACAATGTTCAGATGAAACAAACAAAAAAACTCTAGAAGCACAAAAGCCTCGTGCAGTCTCTCCAGCGCTCCCAGGGCCAGCCCCGCAGCGCCCTCGTGACATCCAGACGTCTCCTTCGCTCAGCCATCACTACCCGACTGATAAACCCTCATAGGACATGGCAACTAATAGCGGACCTCGGCGGAGTGATACAACAGACTCCAATCTTCCCAAAACCAGTAAAATGACACTTAAACACATAACAAAGGATTCCAAAATTTCCGTTTATAGGTTTTACATTA
>PNEQ01009491.1:34398-113515 GCA_003012365.1 Medauroidea extradentata
GGGACAAAAGGTGCGCAACAGCGGAACTACTTTCGCGGCGCAATACCCTAAGCAACCCCCTGTGATGGCTGACCTACGTGCGTCAATAACCTACGTCATGGAGAGAATTCCATGAAGCAAGTGATCAACCACAACGTCGGCGCCAGAAATCCTACAGCCTGGAGAAGCTTGCAACACCTGAAGTTACTCACTTCACCAGTGAAAATGTAATAAGAAGCTAAAATTGCCAAAACTCAAAAATTGGTCAAAATACAAGAAAAAGTTATATCAACAAAAATAATTAAAATTTGACTGTGGTCAATTTGAAACCAAACAAGCCAGGAAAATAATCAAATGACTCTACTTTAAAATTCCTTGACTATATTTACATTGAATTTTGAAAAGGTGAATTTAAATTAACATGTCCCCAATTACTAGGTTATTGAATTCTGTTGCATCACACCGGACACCTGACAAACTCACCCTGAAAATGGCATATAGCCTGTTAAGAAAGATTTACATATAAATTTAAATAAGAAAATAAAAAAAACTTTTAAAGATTTAACCAAGATGGGGAAGTGGCTGAACACTTCACAGTGTATATTGGATGTTTTATAAAAAAATACTGTTGCGTGAAAGACGTAAAACTTAAATACCATACCCAATCAATCAAATATGTGTAACTATCCCACCGGAAATTTTTTATCAAAATAAAAAACTGAGAATATCGAGAGAATTAAAATTTTAATAAATGCAATTTTTTCTCGATTATCGATTCTTTTGATACCAGCAAGAATTTGAGGAATCAAAAAATCTAAGGATCAATAATCCAATCCCTGGTAAAAATGTTTTAAAAACAACACACATTCTAATAATGGTTATTTATTTCTGTGCATTTAAAATTAATAGGCTGCACAAAAATTTATAAAGATTTATTTCAATGAAAGATATGTGTTTTTGCTGTGAAAACATTGCACAGCATCTAACATTTTTAACAATTTCTCTATTATTACTACTTACTTTTTCTGTACAAAATGTTAACAAAAAAAATTTTCCAAAAAGCTATTTTTGTATGTGAACATATTTTTCTGATTACTTTCAATTTAGAAAGTTTTTTGTGTGTGTCTGTGTGTGTCTACGTATATGTGTGTGTATATTTGTTACAAATGTTTCATAGAACACTGAAAAGCATGAAAGAAAGTGAGCAAACATTATTTATGAAAGAATGCATTTTCCAGTTATATTTTATTCATTTTGTGTTAAATTTTTTTCTGTATTTATTATAGCATGCTAGAGACATTATTAGCAATGAACAAATGAGTGAAAAAATGAACAGCATGAAAGTGTAACAAGACTGTGTTTGTGTTCAGTATGCATTGTTATTTTTATGACAATTTTCAAAATTCGAATTTTTTAATGATTGTGTATAATTATTACAGGCTCCAAAGAACTAAAAAATAAATGTTTCACACGAACATGAAAAGCACGAAAGCAAATAATTTTATTTTGTGAGCAAACATTTTGCAAAATTTTTATATTTATTTTATTTGGCCATATAAATATTGTTGAATCCTGTAACTCTGAGGGTGGGCTGGCTGGGTCCTGTGTCGAAGGAGAAGCTACAAGTGCTCGGAGTGTTGGATGTACAGGTACAGACAAACACCGCACAGACCACCCTGCCCCTTCTGGTGGCAGAGGGTAAGGGACCGAGCTTGCTCGGGCGCAGCTGGTGGGAGCCGTCAGGGATTTCAGTGACCGGAATTTATACTGTTCAACAACCAGAGCTAGTTTTAGCAAAAGTAGTTCCACAGTACTCCAAGAGTTTTCACTGGCACAGAGCTAGGCCACTATAACTGTCCACCAGTTCATGTACACATTGATCCAGAGGCTGTGCCAGTCTTCGGTAAGTACCGCACAGTGGCATTCGCACTGCGCAAGAGTGTAGAGAAGGAAAGTGACAGGCTCGTCGAGCAAGGGGTTTACGAGCCAGTCTCCGACTCCCTTTGGGTCTCTCCCATTTGTGTGGTCCGTACAGCAGACATTTGTCCAATATTACAAGGCTGTAATACACACTTGATAGCAAGAGAAAGACTAATAAGACCTACAGCATTGGAACGAGTTCGAAGTATAGAAGGTACAGAAGTAAAGCTAACATTCTTGAATGAAGGAAATCATCCAATATACATACGTGCAAACGATGATATCATACATGCTTGTTTGCTGGATGCATCTCCTGCAGTTTTTACAACAATCACCAGTTTACGAAATTATATAACTAACACATGTTGCGTTCCTGCTATGTTGTAGAAAGGGTGCACCTGCATTTCCATGGTGGACGTAAATGATGCTGATCCACCATCTCCTTCGACTGAAGACGTCATAATAGATGTTACGCCATCGGAGCATACGAAAGAAGAATCCACATACATTCCTAAACGCAAGAAACAGCAAACCATTCCTAACACATTGAAAAGAGCTAGAACTTCAGCTCAAACTTCCAACAGTATAAAAGAATACATCATTTCATTCTTCTACATTATTTCCCTTATATGGAGTCATCAAAATTTCTCTCCTTTGCAAACACTTACTTTGCTGGCCGACAATCTTCAGAAAGTGGAATTCCAGTCTCGTCAAGAACTGTCGAAAATCCTGCGTGCAATCCAACAAATACAAAACAAAGATTTACCTTCAATGACATGGTCGGAATTTCACGCCGCATTACAAGACCAAATATCCTTCACGATATCATCCCCTGTTGTACCTCTACAGACGCTCGTCGAATCTGTTGAGAACTGCTGCAACGACAAGAATCAAGACATGATGGATTCAGTCTCATATACCACCACACACATGCCGATGTCTTTGCCAGCTGTATCGACGAGAATGGGTCACACATCCATGCCATCCATGACTGTTCAACAGCAACAGATGCTGATGTCAACTTCTCCAAGGCATCAATACTACAAAGCGACATCCCAGATATATCCGGAATAACTTAGAGAATGACAACATCTACTTCTGGAATTTATTCCAGTATTTCAACATAAAATCGTACGGGTACATTTACCTACAACTACCCTTTGGATCCGGAAGCAGAATTCTACGCATCCCTTCGGGTATCACCGATGATCAAAGTTGTAATATCCAACAAGAAGGACATGTGGAAAACTAAGATGAAGACCTACAACTTCTGTGTCAATCCATCACATCCAGTGACAGAATTGGACCGTGCGTTTCTACAGTTATGCAGAGCTTTATCCCAAGAGATGAAGAAACGTCAAGACCTGGGTCAGGTGATCGAAGATCACAAATCTTTTACTTACTCAGACTAAAGGTTACTCCTGTAAATGTAGCTCAAATAATTTTACGTTTGTTATGTTCATCATTACAATTGGTAACTAAAACAAGTTTCTGGTTAATGAATCCTAAGTTAGGTAATCTTGATAGCAAAGTGTTTCAACAAGCTTTAAATAATGCAAAATATATTATAAACAATATGACATTTGGTGAATTAGAATATTTAGTTCATGGTAATCAAACCAACATTGTGCCTTATAAAACTTTTGTTTCTGCTGTACAGATACCTTTTGAACAATACTATATGTCAGTTGAAGAAACCCAACAGTGGGTGTTAGATTTATTATTGAGCCAATTTGATAATAATATGGAAAGTGTAACAGAACTTATTAATACATTGTTTAGTGTACTTTCAAAACATAATGATAAAAAGAATGTTATTGAAATTGTTAGCCCACCAGGTGCACATAAGTCTACATTTTTCACAATGATAGGTGATGCTATGATTAATACAGGTTATTGTTCACATAATAATAGATATGAAAGATTTGGTATCCAAAACCTTATTAACTGTCAATTAGGAATAATCGACGATCAAAATTTTGATAAACCTACTTGGTAGAGATATATTATATTTATACAGTGGTGATAAAATTAACATTGCACAAAAAACTCTTGGTGATGAGATACAACTACATACTCCATTTATTGTATTAAGTAACAAAAAATATTTTCAAGGTAAGCAATAGGATGCACGTATGATACGTTATAGATGGAAAACATGGGAAAAAATAAAAGGTTTTAAGAAATTTAATAAGTTTTATGTTTATAAAATGTTTAATGATTATGTACAAATGTAATAAAATTGGCAATGTATGTACAGTTCGCAACTTCCAACTATTCACCTCTAATAAATATACAAAATATACATAATCTTTTATTCATGTTTCCCTTTTGGTTTATCCACTTTCCTACTTAAACCAGTACGAAGTTTTTAGATATTACTTTCAATACCAGGTATATGTGAACATATATTTTCCAATTCATTTGCACTAACTGATGAAGTACGCATAGTACTCTGCACATTTACAATAGTATTATGAATATCATCAATACTAGTCTGCAAGTCTTGAACTTTAGTTAACATTGAAGCTGGTGTGTATATCTGAAGATACTTCCTGCTCTACAACTATAGGACCTGTATCAGCTGCACGAGCCTGAACTGCCACACGAGCTGTTCCTGTACCTTGCCAATACACATTTTCTTCTTGAAAATTATGATAATACTTATTGCGATCATTTGTCGTACTGGGATTGCAATAATACTGCATAGTATGTGGACTCAAATGTTTTAATGTAGTTGTTGAATCCATATTTTCTGTTATCCAACATTTCGTCGATACTTTAACATATACAGAAAAGTTCACAAAATCATTAGGTACACTTGGATTATTATAACGAACAGGCATTATTCCTAAATGTAAACTAGGTTGTTGATTGTACGTATCACGAGTACCAGCTAAGTAAGTAAAATCATGTGCTTTCTCGATAATTCGACCATATGGTAAATAATTTAAAAATGCACCACCTGGACCTATAGCTGGATATTGCGGCATTTTTATGTCGGTTATTCGACTACCAGCAATACAATGATTGTTTGCAATTTGAGAATGATGTGTGTTAACTGCCCAACTACTAAAACCAATATGACACTTCGTTCCTAACATACACGACGCATTAGAAGGTGGAACCTTTATTAAACCATTGCTGTATTTATAAGAATACATTAATGGCTGCTCTTTAGCATCCATCCACGTAAAGTCTGTTAAGTGACTACGCAAATCATAATGTCCAGGGGATGCCACTTGCCCTATATGACCTGCATTTGTGTATAATAATTGTGTATACCATGGATTATCACGAGGTATCTTATATTATAACAAAATGGATAATCTGTCATGCCAAAATCACCTGTACCATTTCCCCATAAACGTTGTACCCAATTATTGTTATAATATGGTAAGTCAGATGTACCTACTTCAATACTATTGGCTGCATGGTACGTTGCTTTATGAGGACGTATAGGAAAAGATTTATTTAAACCTTGTGCATAAATACCTTGCACGTAATGATATGCTGATGTAGTTCCTACAAGAGTTTGTCCTGTATTAAAAGATGTCTGTTCACCGACCGGTGTTAACGATATCTGTACTTTATCAACTTTAGGAAAACCACGTAATTCGCTATACTGCTGTTTTGTAATATAAAATAATGACATCTCTACAGGTAAATATGCAAGACTAGTCAATAGCATTTGTCCACTACGAACATTACTAATTTTGAACTCTTCATATGACCATGTATTACCCCACAATATTAACATAAATTCATTTGAAATACATATAGTTCTAGAACCCATATGTGGGGTTTTATACATTAAAAATGTTCCTGGAGCTCCTTTAGTATTTATACCACCTGCAGATGATGTTGCGTTACCCACATTTCCAGCGTCGACAACATCCATGGCAGCTGCAGCATCCACCTGATTTGCTTCATTCCAGTCATCCTCCAACATGTTGAGAACAAACGATTCTTCCCAATCAAAATCGTCTGTTCGAGTCTGTTTACTTGGACCAGCTTCAGCGTCTTGCTTCGCAGGACGTTTAGATGATGACGGTCCAGGTGCGGGATCGTCTGGTTGAGTAGCTCGTTTACCAGGTTGTTCAGTCTGCTTCCGATTACTTGTTATTCCCAAAGTTTTACGTGCAGCACGACATTTATTGATATTAGGTATAGCACTCCAATCAGCTCTCGTTTGTTGTCCTTTGGGAGAAATTTTATGCATACTAGGATATAATACACCTGTTATATTTTCTACACTGTATTTCAGTCCAAGACCTGTCTGAATGTCAATTACCTGTAAAACGATAATCGTTATGAAATTAACAATTGCTTTTTTATATGCACGACGAATATCTTTATGACCTGTAGCAGTACTATAGGCCTACTCTATATCATGTTGTCTTGCTATTGCATCCATATGGTACAGCATCGTCAGTAACATTACCAGGGCCTAAATAATTATGGCCTGGGAATAACCAGCCTGCTCGGCGGCGAGGCATGAACTGACAGTTGGCGTCGCCGTCAGGCATTTTATATCTCGTCAATGCGCCTCTGCGGGGATTATAAGTGCACTATGAACAAGGTATGCCAGAAAGAGAGCTATCCCTTGCCCACGACTGATGAGGCATTCTCTAATATAGCGGGTGGTAAAATATTCACCAAACTTTATTTGGCAGATGCTTATCTCCAGGTTGCGATAGATGACAAAACTGCTAGCTTACCGACTGTAAATACAAGCAAGGGGTTGTTCAGAGTTCGGCGACTTCCTTCGAGATCCATTGCACTACGGCAGTGTTTCAAAGACTGATGAAAACACTATTGGTGGGTATACAGGGTGTCGTCGTGCTACTGGACGACATTCTCATCACGGGGCCGAATGAAGAGATACACAGGTCACGCATTCATCAGGTCCTAAGTTGCATCGAGGGAGCTGGTCTGCAACTGAAACAATCCAAATGTGCCTTCGCTGTGCCATCTGTGAAGTTTTAGGGATACAGTGTAGACAACGTGGGGCTGCATCCGACACAGGAGAAACTCGAGGCGATCTCCAGCGCGCCAGTCCCAACGTGCAAGAAGGAACTCCAATCCTCCTTAGGTATACTTAACTTCTACGAAAGATTCCTACAGGACAAGGCCAACGTGGCTGAACCGTTACAAGACTCTTGGACCAAGGCAGACCATGGGAGTGGATGCAGAGCCATGACCAAGCATTTCGTTTTGCAAAAGACCTTCAATCGGAAGCTGTGTTGGTGCACTATGACATGACTTAACCAGTGGCGTTGACATGCGACACCTCTGAGTACGGCCTGGGTGCTGTGCTAGCACACATTAACAAGGACGGGAATAAGAAACCAATTGCCTTCGGGTCGCGTACCTTACACAAGCACGAAAAGAACTATGCGCAGATCGATAAAGAGGTCTTAGCCATCATGTTTGGGGTCACGAAGTTCCGACAGTACTTGATAGCGCAACCATTTACAATTGTAACTGACCACCAGCCTCTGTTGCGATTATTTGACCTGGTCAGGCAGATGCCAGACATCATGTCCCCGATACTACTGCGGTGGAGTTTGACATTATCCACATTCAACTATAGGGTAGTGTACAAACCACGTCCCAGCATAGAACACGCCGATGCATTGAGCCGGCTACCGCTCGACATGTCGGTAAAGGATGTCCCAGCCGTCGGGAATGTTTTGATGATCAAAGCTCTTCCAGACCCTCCGATTGAAGCAGCAAGAATCGCAAAGCTGACTGACGCCGACCCGGTGCTGGGGGTTGTGAAAGAGTACACACAAGGGAGTTGGCCAAATCACAGAGTGGTGCCAGATGAACTTTGCCTTTACTGGTTTAGGAGAGAGACATTGTTGCTATATGGAGGATGCATTCTTTGGGGCACCCGCGTGGTCATACCGGCAGCATTGCGGAAGGAATTGTTGCAAATGCTGCACGCATTACATGATGGTGTTGTCACGTCCAAGGCGGTCGCCCGCAGCTATATGTGGTGGCTAAAGATGGACGAAGAGATTGAGGAGTTCGTGGGGCAATGCCAGCAACTCCGAGCCAACCCACCTAAGGCACAGGGTACCTGTTGGGAGCCAGAACATCAGCCTTAGGAAAGAATCCACATAGATTTCTTCAGGCCTTTCCAAGGTAAAGACAGTTGTGGATGCATTTTCAAAATGGCCGGAGGTGAGAGTTATACCGTCTGTTTCATCAGCGGTACTGGTTTGAGAGCTCCGGGACATCTTCAGCATCCATGGCGTGCCAGAATGCATTGTTTCTGACAATGGGACAGCTTCCACATCTCGAGAGATGATAACTTTTGCGAGGTGGAACGGCATTAGACTCCTTCGCTCAACCCCTTTCTACCCCTCAAGCAATGGCCAGGTGGAGCGCATGGTGTATATGGTGAAAGCAAAGCTGAAAAAGCTGGAAAGTGGGGACTGGCAAACAAGGTTGGCCAGGGTGTTGTTCACACTGCGCACCACACCAAGCAAAGGGGACCCGGAAAACACCTGCCGAGATTCTGATGGGACGACCATTGAGGACAGCAGTGAATCAGATTCACCCTAAAGTCAAGGAGGAGCACAAACCCTCCGTGTCAACGCAGGATAGAATCACAGCACAGCGGTTCAATGTGGACGATCCTGTGTGGTTCAGGGGCTACGGGGGCATTGCTAAGTGGGTACCCGGCAAGATCACAGGGATGCAAGGATATCTTATTTACGTAGTCCTCATCCGGAAAAAATCAAGCCTTCTTATTGGCTGTTCAGTTTTTGTATAGTCCAGATCTGTAGGCTACGTGTGAATCCACCTTAAGAAACAGAAAAAGATGCTGAAAGAAATAAAATGTATGAAAAAAAAATTGCCTGTTTCAGAGAAGAGTTGAGATTTATGCAAGAAGAGGATTCAAAGAACGAAGCAAAAATCCACCAAAGTTGAAGACTATACACCAAGAATGAAAGTGAATACTATTCTCAAGGATCATTCTGTAAGTAAAAAAAGTAATATTTACAAAATTTAATTTTTGGAGAAGTCATTTCAATTCAGTTAAAAAAAAACTTTACATGGCAAACAACAATTAGAAAGAAAAGAATAACAATGTTGCTACTTGCAGGAAGAATTTTTAAGAAGTACAAATATCTAACATACATAAAGTCTCTGACATCATACAAAAAGTGCTCTGCAGAAAATGTATTCAGGAAACCAGTACATGTGAGAGTCCAGAATGCCAGAGATGATTATGTGCAGTTCTTGGAAAAGTATATGTGTAGTAGAATATGTGTCTGTAAGAAAGAGACAATTACCAAAAACAACTACAAGAGACGGAAGCGTTATCTAAATGATTCACTACACAACTTGCACAGAAAGTTTCAGAATGATGCCAAGTCCAGAGAAACTTGTTTTTGTAAAACTCACGAGAACATGTCATTAATTGTGAAGATGTGTTCACTACAAATTATAAACAAAAAAGCCCCAAAGGAACTCGTTAGTTCAATTTGCTGGCAAGAAAATGGTGAGAAATGTTTAGAAAGAATATGTGAGTCGTGTAGAAGCAAAGAAGTGTAGTTCAATGATTATGTAAAGGAGCCAGACATGTATGAAACATGGAACACAAAGAAAATTCTAACTGAAATTAAAGGAAATTATGTAAAAAACAGTTAAGGAAACAATTGAGTGCTCAAACGAATTTATTTCTGTTTTTGGCAGTGACAAATAAAAATATATACAGCATATTAAAAATATTCAGCATCAGTTTGCAGCCACAGACAACCAAGAAAAATTTAGCCAAAACTGAAATTCTACTTCACATGGACTCTTCAGAAATTTATACAAGTAAATATACATGCCCAAGAGATACAGTCTGCCCACTTTGGTGGATAGCCTATAAACCTCAAGTGATACTACATACTTCAGTATTGTATGCCATCCTGACGTAATCACCAAACCTGTCTCATGTTACATTATCTGAATGTAATCTGCATGATCCAGCTGCCATTGTAGCACATCTACACCCAGTTATTGAAAATATAAAGTCTAGAATTCCGAATTTAACAACAATTCATTTGCTGAACGATGGGCCATTTACACAGTACAAGAACAGACGTATGTTGCAGTTATTTGGAAAAAGCTTGTCAGAAGAATTTGGTGTTGAGGAGATGTGTTAGCACTACAGTGAGAGTGGGCAAGGAATAGGGGCCCCAGATGGAGTTGGAGGTTGCTTGAAAATAACTGCAGCAGTTTAGTTAGACGAGGTGAGGACATTCCTAATTTCAATATACTAGATCACCAACTTACTGACAATTGCAAAAGTGTGAACGTGTTTGTGGCTACAAACGACGAGATTCATGAAGTAGACAGCATTATTCCAGAACGTGTTCCTACATTCAAGGGTACTGCAAAACTACAATCAATAACTTGGAAGAAAGGGTGCGACTTCTTACAAGTAAATTGACTAAGTTGCACAGAATACTCTCCTGGAAGTCACTGTTCACATTATGGTATAGGTAGAATACCACTAGTTGCCTTAAAATCTCCAGTTGGTAAAGGTTCCAAATTAAGATATTCCGATGACTATTCATCTGACGACAGTAGTGTATGTAAAGGTGATGCTCAAGACTTTTCTACGAATGCAGACTGTGCCAAATCTATCATAGACATTCCAAACATGAATGACTTTGTTATGGTCCAATTTTGTGGAAAGAAATCAGTGTTACATTACATTGGTGTAATAGTTTATGAAAACAAGGAGTTAAATGAATTTACAGTTAAATTCACGAGGAAATCTGGCAGGTGTAAATTTGTTTTTCCGTATGTTGATGACATAGCTGTTGTAGAGGGAAGTGAAATAAAGAGCATTTTAAGTTATCCAATGTTAAATAATAGAGATCAATATGTATTTAATGATGATGTCTCTTGTTATGATAATGTATGTTAGGGATATTTGTAACTCTGTAAAGTTTATTTTAGAATGTAAGAAGAGGTATCACTGGCATAGATCGAGAAGGTAATTTAGTGAAACTATTATGAATTTTTTATTTTAAGTTTAGTATATGGACATTAAGTTAGGGTCAAGGAGGGTAGGCTAATTATAAGACAAAATATGAACTTTTGCTATATATTTTTTTTGTGATAGTTAAAGTGAAACTGTAAATATTGCTTAATATGAACTTTTCTATCATTTTCTCACTTAGGGGACAATTAGCTTCCTATAAAGAGACAAAAAAAAGTTATTGACAAAAAACTGTCTCTCATTATTTCCCACCATTTGGGAAATAATGAGACAGAGGAGGGAAATAGTGAGACACTCACACAATACAGTTACTATCAGTGGGGTATTTATGAGACAGAGCAATGTTTATACATGTGACCCAAATATTGAGGGAAAAACAATAAAAATTTTTGGAGTTACACAATTTTATGTGAATGTGTGTTCAAAATGACAAAAAGCCCTTAAACTTCCAAAACATTTTGTTGGTTTAAAAATACCAAATCTAATAAAAAAACCCCAATAGAAAAATTATTTGAACATACAAGAATCTAGTGTGAACACTAAAAAAATTATGTAGGCCTTTTTACAAAAACAATTATGTCCAAAATTTAAGTGAGGCATAGCACACTACTGTCAAACTAAGACTACATTTCACAAACATCAATAGGTTGTGGGAACTGATACTTCATTCTGTTCACACCAATAGTAATTACTTCTGGGGTAGGAAGATTACCCAAAATATCACAAGAACTTATGAAAGATATGTCATTTTCTTTGCTAACAAAGCTTTTTTTGTTACTGTCAATATACTTTAAGTCCCATTACTTCAAAACAGCACTCTCTTTCAGGTTTGAAATCTTGAATAATGCAAACGTAACGAAACCTAGTTGAGTTTCTTTTCCCACCCATGAATAACACCAACACAAATTCCCCACTGTTGCATTCATCTTGTTTTTCTGGTTCAGCAGGAGACTCTTCACATTCACTTAAGTATAAATCACAGTCCTCATCCTCCTCTCATTCCTTGCATTCATCACTGTCATCATCACTTTGTTTGTCACATTCTCTTTTCTGTTTTTTCTTCAAGTTCTGTTCCGTGCCCTGTTTCTTGTGTTCGTTCCTTTTTGTTGATTTAGGAATAACTTTTTTTAGCTTCAATTTCGGAAATTTTACTTAAAATCTCTTCAGTGGTAAGAACTTTTCCATGTGGATCAATTTTCCTTCTTGTAACCTTTGGAGTAGTTGTCTTACCGATCTTATTCAATAACAGTTTTTCAAAAGAAATATTTATCTCACTCCTCTGTATGTTTGAAGCCAATGTTTGTTGTACATCTACGGTTTTTGATGTTCCAGCTAGTGCCATGTCAGATTTTTGGGTTCCTGGTGCATTATGGCTTGTTGATGGTTATACTATGTCCACTGGTGTTTCTTGTGGTTGACATTTTGCTACAGAGCCACCATCAGTCTCCACTGTAGGGTACTCTGTACTTTCAACAACTTCGGCATACTCAATATCTGGTTCATTCGCTTGGTACCTTGTAAGTTTCTCTGGGTGTAACCTATCTACAGGATATTTTGTCGGATCCCATGGAAAAATTCCTGTGGATTTAAACCCAGAAATGACATTGCTAGCACTCATTCCTTCGTACCATAGTGAGCACAGAACATCGACAAACTCACTTTTAGTCCTATTCCTTTGATTGGTATCATGGAAGAGCTTCACAGCATTGCTCCACTTTTGCTTGAATGGACCAAAGCAGCACCCATCGAGAGGCTGAAGCAAATCAGTTGTATGTGGCGATAATTTTACCAATGTTATGTCACTGTCTCTAGCAAACTTTATTGTATTCACTTCCACGTGTGACAAATGGCCATCTAGAATTAATAAGATTGGTCGCACTTTAACAGTGTCTGCAAATTGTCAAATATAGTCAATGAAAACACTTGCTGTTATGAATCCACTATCAGTATTGGCATAATATGTACCAGGCACATCTTTCTTACCCTTCCACTATGTCCACAAGTTTGCTGATGTAAATATAACCAATGGAGGCAGGCCATGTCCAGCTGCAGAAACACACGCCAACACACTTGTGTTTTCTTTACCTGAACCTTGAATATTTTTGTGCACTCTCTGACCTTTTGCCACTACACATTTGTTTCTGTGCGTGTCATGGCTGAAACCTGTTTTGTCAAGGTTCCATATATGCTCTCGTTTGTCCTAAAGATTGAGTTTAATCATGCTTTATTTGACAAGGTTATAAAAAGGGTAAATAATGTAAGGATCACTTGTTGTCTTCCTTCGGTTTGCATCAAGACACTCAAGTTTTTTCAGATTTAATCAATTTCACCTACAAAAGTTTTCAAACCAGTCTTTACCGGGAACACCATTCTTGAAAGGAACCTTAATTTTATTCTTTGAGACAAAATCTGAAACTACTTTTAGGGCATCATTTTTTGTTAAAGCAAAGCCCCATTTGGCCATAATTTTCAAATGATCGCATAATTATTTTTCTTGTGCCAGTGTAAGGGCAGTTTTTCTTCCACGACGTCCTGTGTTTTTCCCAAGGATTCTTCTAGTTAAAAGAGACTTGTCGATCTTGTAAAATGTAGCTGCTTCTTGTAATTTTCTGGTTCCATTGTTTATATCTTCAACAGCTTTAAAAATTTCTTGTTCTGTATACGGTTTTTCCTTCTTTTGGTAATTTCTAACCATGTTGTGTTTAACCTGAGTAGAAAAAATAATTAACCTAAACTGTAAGGTTGAATAGGAGCATTTCGTAAGTTGTGTTGTTTACTAGGCTACAAAACTAGCATATGATGTAGGCCTTGATAAAAAAACTTTTATCAAATTACCATTTCTGAACAAATTACCTTTTCAATACCTTGCTAAATAAAACCTAGCCTCTCAAATACTAAAACTAGGCCTATATTATAAGATATTAAATAGGCTACCCTTATGAAAAAAAAAAGTTATATCTGTCCCAGATCTGGCCAATTTCAGATATAACTTTTTTTCATAAGGGTAGCTGATTGGAACGTGACCACAGAATAAATAAGTAGTAACAGAAGCGATAGGACATGATTTTTATCGTACTCGTTTTCTCTCTGGATTTCTATGTCGTCAAGAGTTCGCAGAAGTATGGTTAGCTTGAAGTTTAACTGGCTTTATTTTACTATCTGTGAGGAAACTGATACGAAGTAACATTACATTTACAGTTTATAAATTTGTAGGCTAAATTATATACCTACTAACAAATTATAGTATTTCGTAAAATATAAGCGGTTGTTTAAACCAATGCCTCAAATTCCATATGGCTTTGTTTATATTCCTGTACGCCCTGAGAGCTGGTACAATAACAATGCTCCATTATGTTGCTTGTAATAAAGTTAGCTATTATCTGATGTTGGGCCTCGAATCATTATGTTTCTCATTGTTAAATATTAAGCTAATATACACACTAATGACAGTATTTCAACCACTACAAGTGGCTATATAAACAAATATGTCTAATCCACGTGGTATTATTTATATTCATGTACACCCCGAGAGCTGGTACGATAACAACAATGAAAAAGTTTTCCTTGTCGCTTCTGTTAGCAATATTTATTCTGTGACATGACCTGAGATGCATAGGCATTTGTTAATTTTTTATTTTGTAAGAGTTTTCAATAAAATATAATCATGTATACTATACTGTAAAATGCATCCATATTACCTACATATTTTTGTCATATAAAATGCCACAAAAACAAACATCCAACTTAAAATATTTTTTTCTCACATTTATATAAGTATCGACATAAAATGGCACCACAACAATTCATTTCATTACTGATCATCACATGCAGACATGTAATGTTGCCATGCAGCGATGTCTCAATATTTCCCTCACATGAAAAACTAAATTTCTTTGTTTTGTTTCAAAATTGCCCCACTGACTTTAAAAAGCTACAGCAGCAAACATTTAAAACTTAACAAATGTTTAAAAAGAAATTTGGAAACCTTAAAACAAAAAACTATTGAAAATGGAGGAAGAAAAGTTTTTGGTAAACAAACAAAAGTTTTGGAGGAAAAAATAAAGGAGTTTCAAAACAATTTTTTTAGGTACCGTTTACATTTGTGTTACTTTCATGGAGGAAATTTCCATAGATTACTAACAAATCTGGCTATCTTTTCATATTACATAAATAATTAACGTGTTACAAATTATTTGTGTGTCTTATATTTTCCCATTTTTATGATGTCTCATATTTACCCTCATTGACCGTAAAGCTGGAATCACACGACGCAATTTACAGATTGCGCAGCTGATTGTATTCTATAAGTTGCGCAATAATTGCAATGAAATCTCTCTCATTCGCTTCATGTTCACCTTCTACATGGCGCAATTCACAATGCAATATAAACACAATTCTTTCCTTTCCCGCCAAACTACAGTTTGTTGCTAGGCCTACCGTATTAAATTGGAATTATTTTAAAAACATATCAGTGAGTATATTCCTCCAATAACCGAAACACACTCTTACATGTCCATTCCAATATTTTTGTTTACGTGTACAGTAAAGCCTGCGAAAACTCTACTTGAAATGGCCAATCACATTTCTTGTTGCACGCAAATTGCAAGGCATTGCACAGAAATATAGAGCTTGTTCTACGCTCACAAATCGCGTCGTCGCTTGCATTGCATGTGATATTCCGAGAATTTTGTGTCCGACATGCAATGCAATTTTAGCAGATTGCAATGAAATTGCGTGTTTATTACGTCGTGTGATTTCAGCTTAAGCGCTAATTAAAAGAGTCTTCTTACATAAATAAATGTTTTTTTCCTTGTAATTGTATTAGACTTGACCACAACTTTTCCTAAACATCTTTTCCGTAGACATCTGTGTCTCCTCCGAGGACAGTTAGGTAAATATCAAGAATCACTATTCCACGTGTACTGGCTATACCACCGATTTTAGACACAGCTTATTAATGAAAAATGTTTCTAGTGACAAGTAGTTCTACGTAAAAAAATTTTTTTGTTAGGTTTTTAGTTTAGGTATGTTTAAGTTAGATTCGGTCAGTTTAGGTTAGTCTAAGGCTGTGTCTCAATTCAAGAGTGTGTACACTCTCACTACCCACTCTCCTTCTTGGCCACTCTGGCTCACTTTATTCAAATTGGGACGTCTACTCTCGCATTATGCACTCGGCACACTGCATTCTATCGGCAGTAATTGTAAGTATATAATAAATAATCTACTCTGTGAACTACGATATATTTAATATAGGTTATTATTATTATCTACTATAATATAGTTATTAAATACAAGAACGGCAGGTTAAAACAACGAACAATGAGTAAAAATAATTCTTAACAAACACAAATAAAATGGTTTAACCTTAAAGCAATATGGCTGCCACAGAGGGTGCGAGAGTAAGCTGCGAGGGAACATCATAGCTTACTCTCGTTCACTCTCCTATTGCATACTCTCCCTTTGTGTTGGGACAGTAGAAAGTACCCTCTGTGTCATCAAGAGTGGACGAGAGAGTACTCTTTCAGCGAGTTGGGACACGGCCTAAGTCCGGTCAGGTTAGGTAACCTAACCTACATTAGGATAGGTATAGTAAGGTTACCTAACATAACCTAAACTAACCTTACATAACCTAACTTTAACTTTAATGTAAACTAACCTAACTTAACCTAACATTCAAACCTAAAGTAACCTAAAAAACTTAACCTAACAAAAATATTTTTTTACTTAGGACTACTTAGAACGTCACTACAAACATTTTTCATAAGTAAACTATACGTCTAAAATCAATAGTTTGGCCGGTACACGGAGAGTAGTAATTCTTGATATTTACCTTGTCAACACACATTTTCTTCTTAAAGGACACGTCATTGCATATGAAAACGCATAAAATGTTCCTATAAATCCCATTTGTTCTATTAAATTAAAACACTGTAAAGTTAAGTGCGCCAAAATAACTATAACTTACGTTATCCCAGTGATCATATTCGTAACGCAATCTCTTCAGACATTTATCTGATTCGTCAATCAAGGATTTCTCATCTCTTTCCGACAAAAAATCACATATTACTTGCATATCTTCTAAAAAAACTTTTTTCGTGTTTTCATCCCATGTGCCAGTAAAATTGACATCAGTGCTACTGCATAAACTCCGGCTTGTAAGACATCTTGGAGCCTTAAAAACATACACTGCCTTGTGAAAACTATGACTGAAACTCAACTTGCCCATAAGAAACATGTTTTTTTTTAACAGAAAAAATAATACTAGGACCAAGAAAACAAACAAACAGTACGATGTTCAAACGGATTTTTTTTTTGCTTGTGGCCCACGGCGATGAAAGTCTTCCGGCCAAGTTTTATCACATTAGGATATAGGAGCAAGTAGACAGACTTGAATATTCTTCTAAAGACAGTTTCATATACAGACATTTATTCCTGGGTGGCGATTAAATATCGATTTTGAGATGCGCGGAGCACAATTTGAACCTGCACTGCGTTGCTTTGGTAAAAAAAAAAAAAAAAAATACAAATACGCAGGTGCAAGTGGTCACATGACCGTGCAAAGTGCCTGAAAATTTCTGCGCCCAAGGTCTATAAAGGAGAGGTCGTCTTAAAACTGTTCTTCAGTAGCCGCCGTCGTGGACGGTTCTGTTTTTTGGATCCTGTGTCGGGAATTCGGCACATTGCGTGTTTGTGATGTCCTGGAAGTTTCTAGAGTTTGATAGTGTTTTCTCTTAATGGATATTGGTTCTATTTATTGACTTGTTTCGTTTATTGATTGGAGTTATTGGCCGTGGGCGAAAGCTAGTGGCCACTTTTCACGTTAAAAAAAAAAAAAAAGTCGTCTTAAAACGGCAAAAACGCCTTCGGGTATCTTCGAAAAATGACATAGCCTGAAGACCGTGAATTGTAAACAACTGTATCAAATGTATTGGTTTAGCACGTAGCTGTGTTGAATTTTTTTTATTTTTTAATTATTTTATTTTTATTTTACATTCCATGGATCTCATGCCAGCTAACAAATTGCTGGGGATATGGAACAAGTCATATATATATAATACGTACACTATAAAATGACAAATACGTTAAAGTACACTACAAACATTAATACAAATTATTACCAAATGTCATTAAAGAATTAAAATAGCCATAATAAATCATTCTATTTGTATTATCATATGTTACTTTTTTGTATACACCTTAAGGTGAATTTAATTTTGATATTAATTGAGATATATGGTCTTTCCAATTCAATCTTTCGTCGATATAAGAACCGAGAAACTATGTCTTGGATACTCGATTGATAATATTGCCATTACATTTGATGCTGAGATCTCATTGTGGTTTACTCAATTGAAAGTGAATAATGTTAGTTTTCTCCATATTAAGAGTTAGTTTATTTGACAAAAACCAATTATTAAATAAATTCAACACTTTATTGCAGAGAAACTGAAGCTCATCAATAGAACTATGAGAAATCAATAAACTTGTATAATCTGCAAATAATACTGGTGTGGCGAATTCTTTTATGAACTGTGGTAGGTCATTAGTATATATTAGAAAAAGAAGAGGACCCAGTACAGATCCTTGGAGAACACCATTTTTTATTATTCCAATACTAGATTTAGAACTAGTTGCAGTCATTGGATTATTAATTTCAACTCTTTGTTCTCTTAAATCAAGGTATGATGATATCAAATTTAGAAACAAATTTCTTATACCATAATGTTTAAGTTTGTCCAGAGGAATTCTATGATAGACACAGTCAAAAGCTTTTGACAGGTCACAAAATATACCAACAACTGATTTTTTTTTCATTAAAAGCATCTAATAAAACAGACTCCAATTTATATGTTGCATCAATATTACAGAATTTTTTTTTCTAAAACCAAACTGTGAGTCAGACAAAATTTCACGGAATGTTAGGTGATTCAATATCCTGTTATATATAACTACTTCAAATATTTTTGAGAAAGTTGTCAATAATGAACTAAGTAGGCTAAATTGCTTTGAACAGTTTGTAGGTAATGTTTATGTGTGTTTAAAATATTTACAGAAGATTGAAGTAAATTCGGTTATTCCACACATTCAGTACCTATTCCAACTTACAAGAGGATGAAAATGTTGCAGAGAGCGACTACGAAACGACCTCATAAACGTACTGTCAAGAATACAAATGAAAAAGGTAGGTTCATTTTGTTGTACGATGTAAATGTATCTAAGTAACTGTCCAAACCAGCTTATGAGAGCGAAGTAGTCGTCTTGTAGTTATAAAACGACTTTGCTTTGGTTCTGCTAGATGTCGTCAGTACACATTCAATTGTAATTCCGATTTGATAAATATGCAGTGATTGGTTTTGTTTATACTGTAACATTTATAACAGTCACATGTCTTACTCAAATGGCATGGGATAGGAGGTAAGTTTTAAGGTTGTGTATGGATGATTGTGTGTATTCGGAGATAGATGACGGAATCAGTTTGCATGCAGACATTGACTGAGTAATGGACAGAAAACAATAAAATTAGGCATAATGTTAAGATGACAAAGGCAGTGAGATTCACTAGAGGATAAAGAGCAGGCTTGTGTACGAATGGAGTGAGTATGAGGTAGGTATGGGAGGTGACAGAACAAACCCATATGAAAAAAGTGTATCTGGGCCAGATCTGGCATCAGGGATAGGCAAATGTACACTAATTCATATCTGGTACAGATCAGTCTCAGATCTGACCAAATTCAGATATAAGCTTTTTCCACAAGGGAGTACGTAGGAGTTGTGTTACAGGAAGACCGAGAGTGGAAAGTACAGGTATAAAGAATACTTTCTAAAGGAAGAAGGGCCCTGGGAATGATAGGAAGTGTCCTGAATAGAATCAGTGGTGGGTAAAGGGGAAAGCATACATACATCTCAATGGTGCGTCCAGTGCTGGACTACACAGTTGCAGAGCGGGATCCTTACAAGGAAGGATAGGTACAGGAGCTGGAGAGGGTTCAGCGGAGGGTGGATAAGGCAAGGATGAGAATAAGAGGATGAGGGAAACTGCAGGCCATCAGTGATGATGAAAGAAATGGGTTGGAAAGAGTGGAGAGACTTGTTATGTTGTTAAAGGTGGTGAAGAGAGAGGGTGGACAGGAGAGTTAGGTCCCCTGTTATTCAGGAGTGACTACAGAGGGAGAAGATCCGGAGAGCTTGGAGGACGACAGAGAGGGATGGGAAGTCAATGGTGAGGTAGGTGAGGGAGTGGAACGTGCCGAGAGAAAAACTGGTGTGGGTTGAGAGGGTTAGGTTGTTCAGGAGGGTCTGGAGAGAGAGTGAATGAGAGATGTAAACTTGCCAGGCGACAGTCTGTCTGCAAGAATGAAATAATTATTATTATCATCATTATTTTCAGAGCAGAACTTGGAATTTACAATTGCATGATGGAAATTTGTTTTGTAGCAGTGCGTAGTTTGGCAACTTTTATTGGCCTTAAGCCCATTTACTTAATTTGGCAGTTCCATTGCATCCGGTAACGGTTATAGGAGTCTAATTGGACTGGAGTTGCGAATTTTATTACTGTAAATTAAGTCCTAATTGTGGACTGTATAATCAACATGTCACGTGATTGTGTAAATGTTGATCTCTGAAACTTTAAGTGTAACCTTATCTGATTACAAACAGAATATTTTTTACACACATAAGTTAAATAAATCCAAACACAGCTTAGAGCATTGTCATTCTAGAATACATGCACTGTCAAAAATTATTTACCAAACCTGAATGATTGTTATTGCCTATTATTCAGTGGGCCTATAAGATTATTACCTACTTTATTAAAATATAATTGCTCATTTCCCCTTTCCCTTCAATGAATTGCCTTTACAGTTGCTTGTATAATAAGTAGGGACTCCTGTTTTTCGCGAAAAGAATTTTGCCTCACTTTGTTTCGGTGCCTTACGTGCACATCTGCAGTTCTGCTTCTTGGTCAGTGATTCGATATTTCAGCTCTCACGAGCCTTGGACTTCTTCCGGCAAATCGCAGACGTGTGGCGTTGAATGAATGTTATTGTAATTGGTTTCAGTCAAATGAGATACGGCTCTTCGCATAGACACGCTGCCAATAACTGTGAAGCAGAATTGCAGATGTGCACATAAGGCACTGAAACAAACTGTGGCAAAATTCTTTTCGCGAAAAACAAGGGGCCCTAA
Source organism: Medauroidea extradentata (assembly GCA_003012365.1). Classification (NCBI taxonomy): domain Eukaryota; kingdom Metazoa; phylum Arthropoda; class Insecta; order Phasmatodea; family Phasmatidae; genus Medauroidea; species Medauroidea extradentata. The sequence goes on from PNEQ01009491.1 coordinate 55,499, forward strand.
TAATAACTCGTAGTAGTAAATGTGTAGGCAGTTTGTTTTTAGCTTTTAGTAATAATATCCTAATGATAGTAATTCACTTGCAGTAGAGCACCCACTGGATGGCAAGCTGTAACTGCTTCCTCAAACACTTACCAAACCCCATCTAACCATTCCAACGTTCTTTGCTTTTACCTACTCTTCCAGCCAGAAGTAAATTTCACCCATTTACCAAACTCCCTAGAACAGACTGTCGCCTCTGTTCTGTTCCACAAAGTATGAATATTCTCACTATTATTCCTTCTTCTTCCATAGGCTACTCTGTCGTACTTATTAGGTGACCTAACTTATTTTGCACCTCAATCTCCCATACATTCACCATCTTGTACATCCTGGCCAGCCATCCCACTCTTCTCCTTTCCTTCAGTGAGTTTCACTCCAGTTTCTTACCATGTTGTCTTATGTTGTAGTTAACCCTGCCCACTATTTTACTGTAAAGGCAGTAATACAGAGTACACATTGAATCTCACTAAGTAAATTCATTACTATAGAAATTGAAAAATAACATTAGGTATGGTACTGTCCTTTCAAATATTAAGGCGGATTCCCAACCACTCTTAACTATATTCTGAGTGTGTGTGATGTTCACATATTTGTATTCATGACATATAATCTTGGGATGTGCACAAAAGTTGTTTTTGCTATTGAAACATTTTGGCACTAAATAATAGCATATTAATAATAGCTCGTATTGAAACAAATAGTGCAATTTATGACCAAACTAGAAGATATTTAATAAACACAATTAAAATTGCATTGAGCATTGGGCTCTTTTAACCAATTAAAATTGGATTCACAGCTTAACACAAAATATGTAGCAGAAGTTGTTCAATGTACATGCACACGCTACATTACATGGGGATGTGAATACCTGAATGCACAGTCAGTGTTTTTACTCTTAAGAGGAGTCTTCGCCTGTGTCTAATATCTACCTTCCACACATGGGAACAGCATAGCGATAAGGGCCAGTGTCCCACGCTTGACGAGAAGGACGTAGCCTATATTTGCTGCATGCCAAATTGGCGAAAGTTTTTGTTATGTAGTCTTTCCTACAGGACTTTAAGCAGTGACCACAACATTTTATTTTTTAATAGTATGAAGTAAAAACGAACGCATGCCACTTGCTTTGCACTTCACGAATTCAGGTAATATTTTTGGAGTTACAGCAGTCTAAAATACCAGTTATTTCCGTTTTGAGAGGCCCAAAAATGATGTTACTAACAAGCGTACAGTACTAAATAGTTGAAAACATTGAAGAATTGTTTTTGTGTGTGTTCTTTCCATAGTTGAGCATAATATGAATAAGTTCAATAGCTTTGCGTAAAAAAGGAATACGTGTGACATGCTGCAACGCCATCCACGTGCCAGTCAAGGACTCCTCTTAACGCGGTCCACCGCAATTGTCATCACCATTTTTTATTTATTATTTGTACAAGATGATTTTTTTCTTCTTTTAGACACAAAATGTGACAAAATTTAGCTCTTATGGAACGTTTTTATCTCTCATAGTTTCCGCGTAATGACTTGTTAAAGTCATATTTTGTATGTTTCCGATTTAAGGACTACACTTAAACCAACTGATATACCTACCAAACTAAAATAAATCGCAGTGGGTAAAAACATTGGAGGCTACAATGTCATGCTCATAAAAATAAATAATAAAAATTATTGAATTTTAAAAATTTTTATTTTCAGTTTCAGCATTTTTTAAAACTAAAAATCATTTTTTGAGTTTGGTTTAGCAGTTGGTTTTAGTGTAGTCCTTAAAACGGGAAACATGCAAAATATGACTTTAACAAGCCATTACACGAAAACTACGAGAGATAAAGAAATTTCATAAGAGCCAAATTTAGTTACATTTTGTGTCTAAAATATGAAAAAAAAAAAAAAATCTTGTATAAATAAAAAAAATGGAGATGAAAATTTTGGGAAACTTCGCCCTTAAGTTTCGTACATAGACTTACTTAAATGATGTTTGTGAATCTGCCTTTAATTGTTTTATAGTATCTCTCATGTAACTTTTCCATATTTTGACATTTCTGTTCTGAGAAGTTTGCCTGGCAGTTTTATCGATTGGAGCTTTAAACCTACCTGGCTACCTGGAGAAGCAATGTCTCTGCAAGCCTATTTACAGACACACTTCTCTGAAGTGAACTGTCAAAATACAGAAAAAGTTATATGAGACTGACTAAATATTTGTAGGTATAAGTTACACAACTCATTTTTGTTTTCATGTGATTTATTATTCTGAGTATTGTTTCAGGTACTTGAGAAAAATCCAATTCCCTCAGTACATACCACAGTAAATCCAACATGGTATTTATTGATTGAATCTAACATTCTGTCTCGTGGATTCAACATTCCACACAAACCCTGGATCTGTACTGGCAACAGAAGACATGGTGTTACGTTACATAAGTAGGGAATGAAACATGAGCCTTCCAGACCATGCATCACATCACTTACAAGAGTGCCTACATAGACAATTCTTCAGTATAATGTAATTATGCAAGATGCAATCCAAGTGCTGAATCAACTTGATTCAGAGCTATTTCTTTCTTCCCCCTCCCTCTCAACAGATGAACTAAATGTTTAAGTTATGTGCTAGAAGATAAATTAATAAAACAACAGCAAATCCTAACCTGGTAGGAAAAACTTCAGTTGTCCAGAAATGTGATGAAGTAATTGTTGGACAATGAAATGACAATAATTACACTAGCTCAGAGAAAGTGTCAAGTTTTTAACCTGGGACACCAACACATTGCAATGAAGGGTGTGCAAATTCAATATTAGGCCATGTTTAACAGCATCTAAAATGGTGATAGTGTAGCTGCATTTACGTTAAAAATTCTTATAGTGATAGTTGAACACAGATATTAAAAATTTGAAAATTATCTTTTAAATGTTGTACTGCAGTTTTTTTTCTGTATAGGCACTAGTGTTTTGTGTCTTAACATGTGGGAGCAATAAATGACAGAAATTGTTACGATCACATATTTTTTTTAAAGAATGCATACTGTGGATCCAGTTATCGTTTTCATGCTCATTTATGGGCTTGCAAGCATGAGTATATACTTTTGTTGTCGTATTCAATAAATGAAATGTACTTAATACATAATCAGGTTACTTAGTCATGTGTGAATATGGCGTACTGGATTTTGTGTCAAATTTACATTCTAGGTCTACTTGGTATGGTTTATTGAAAAATATGTTAGGAGAATTGTTAGACCTGTAAATTTCATTTTTAAAAATAGTTAAAAATTGTTTTTGCAATTCACATTAATTCATTAATTTCCTTTGCATAAAATGAAACTTTGTAATTTTTCTTTTTCTGCAAAATATTGTTGTGTTCAAAGAAATTGGAGCCTCCGTGCTAGTAAACCTACTGTAATGACTATGTTGATGTGTTTTTAGGATAACACATTGTTATATAGTTTTTGTCAGAGTTACATTTGCTGTTGATATGACTTGCTGTTTGTGTGATGTGTCTATGGGTATGAAACTACGTTAGTCGTAAGCAATAGCAGGCTAATGCAGCTCCATTAAATGGTTTAACATTACTGAATAGTGTTACATGATGGTTTATGGTAACTAAAGACGGACATGTACAATGAACTCATGGATATTTTTTCTTAACTTATTTATTGTACATAACTTATAACTAAATGAAAATAAAGTACTGGAACATGTGTACTTGTTTGTTGTGATATTTATTTATGGACTTATTTTTTATTAATAATTTACTTTAATTTGTTTAGGGCATTAAACAGATAGTGTACTTCTCATAATTACAACTTAAATGTGGGTTCACCCTTAAACAAGTTTTATTTTTTGAACTGTCTTGTGTCAAATTCCATATCTGCTCGTAAAACAATATTTCGGCTATTACCAAAACCCTTTTTTAAAGGCTGTTATGAATCGTAGATGTCCTGCATGGTATTGTTTCACATCATTAAAATTATTGTGTAAATTTGGTAATTTTTTTTCTATTAGTTTTACTGGTTTAATGAATTCAATCCAAAGCGTGACAACAGAACATAAGATTGTCTGAAACAGTTATTTCCCTGTTTATGTGATATTAGACACTCACTGTTGAAACATTACCCACATTATTTTCTTGGTTGAATGAAAAAAAAATGAGTCTGTTGCAAATTTCATTTCAAGATCTTGCATGTTTTCGGGTTACTGGGTTTGCATTCTGCCCCTGCTGTAGTCATGATTGATGTTCATAGCTGAGTGAAGAGGCTTGCTGTGTCAAAATATTTTTTGACAAGAACACACTGTTCCTGCAAATTATTACAAGTTCTACTGAATTTTCAAACATTTTTATTTTAGATATGTTTTCAGGAGAGCAGCTTTTTTGTAAATTATAGTAAGAGTTTCTCACATATTTAAAGTCAGCAATTTTGTTTCTGTTAAGCTGATAAACACCAATGTAAAGCACAGTAAAATTGACAATCTTAATTGCCTACAGAAGTCAACAAATTACAGTTCAAATATACATTATATATCAATAAAATTCTGAGATTATAGTTGTTATAATTTGACCAGAAAAATGTAGTTTTGTTAAAAAGAAGTTCTCAAGGGGAAGATATATGCTAGTTGAGGGTAGAGAGCCCTGAACTTAATACCATGAGGTAAGTGGTGAGTGAGAAATAGTTGATTCCAGAGCTTGCACTCTTCTAGGTTGTGATTGTGGTTGTTGTAGTACAGAAGCTCATAAATTATATTTACAACAGTATAATAATATTGCATCCCATAGCAGATGTTAGGATGTGTATTACAAACCGTGCTATATTTCCAGAACAATTATTTACGAAGGTACAGGTACGTTGGAATCTCTTTATTAACAACTTGCTGTGAATTGCCACAAAAACGTTTTATGGAATATTTGTGTTGTATTCAGACAATTCACATGTTTTGAAGAGAGATATCGCACATATGTTATTGTTAGAGTGAATGTGGTGGTATGTAGCTATACTCTTTATAATGAGGTTGTACTGTAAATGCACAAACTCTGGACTTGCAGACCAAATCTTATTAGTGACTCTTCTCAATCAAACAGAATTGTCTATCAAATTTTTCATATGAATACAACACCAAGCCTCTCTCCAACAGCTGTAATTTTAAGTGCCTTTTCCTAGTTTGCATGCTGAAAATTTGTGTTTAAGCTAGCTTATTAAAAGACTTGTAGGAGTTTGCAGGTTTAAAGAAAGGCAGTTGTTGAGTCAAACCTAGCAAATTAGTTTCCTGAAAAATGCTAGATGCATGCACATTCTCATGCGCATGCAGAGTATATTGAAGTTGTTACAAATGTACAGAAGAATATTTTTTCAATCATTGTGAATTGACTGTTTGCAAAATGATGCATCCCTACCAGCACACAGACATCCTGAGGACGTCCGTAGGATGTGGGAACTGTCGTCCCAAGGACGTCCTAGGGAAGATAATTTCAAGTCATTTTTATGTAGGAAAAGTTCATGGATAAGTACTACCAATGGACATCCCTAGGATGTCTGGCATACACATCCCTGGGACATCCCTAGGAGCTCCCTGGGATCTGTAATAAACACATCCCCAAGACATCCTCAGGAGCTCTCTGGGATCTGCATTAAATGCATCCCCAGGACATCACTAGGAGCTCCCTGGGACATGTATTAAACATATCTCTGGGACATCCCTAGCAGCTCTCTGGGACCTGTATTAAACACATCCCTGGGACATCCTTAGGAGCTCCCTAGGACCTGTATTAAACACGTCCCTAGGACATCCCTAGCAGCTCCTTCCAGCAGCAAAAGTAAAAGTTTAGTATTCAACACAAAAGAAAACAAATGTATTTGTTTGGTGATAAGTAATCTTAGTATTTAACACACAGTCAAATACACATAATTGTTAATGTAGCCTCTTAAAATCTTTTGAATAAACAATTCGCCTGTAATAACATTTTTTTAATGCTTCAACTTCCGAATTTCTACCAGTAATAATAAAATATGTGTGTCGAAATTAATAAATTTACTAATTTCTTAAGGCATATGTAAATGTTATGAATCATCTACTAAATTAATTGCAACAAACCTCATGTATATTTAAATAATATCGTGAGCTATCTAGTGGTCATATTAGGAACTTGCCTAGAAATCCACTACGTCCGTGGGATCTCCTGCTCGGATATCCCAGGGAGCACCTGCTCAGACATCCCAGGGAGTGCCTGTTGGGACATCCCAGATAACTCCTGCTCGGACATCCCAGGGAGTTCCTCAGAGGAGCTCCGTGGGAGCTCCCTGTAAGGACATCCCTGGGAGCTCCCCAGATGAGGAATTTAGGAAGACCCAAATTCGTCTTCCAAGGAGCTTCTTGGGATGTGATGTACTATTCGAGGAGGTACTTGGGACGTCCTAGGGACATAGTTTTTCGGAGCTCTCGGACATCCGAAATATCCATTCCTATGACATCCCGAGGATCGCATGTACCCGGATATCCTCAAAGGATGTCCGTAGGACATCCTGAGGACTTACTGTGCTGGTAGGGATTTTTTTAACATTATCTATTTTCAAAAGCTTGCACTTTTCATACAGTAACATGTTAGGCAATTTTATCCAGATTTTTGTGCATATGTAATTATTTTTTGCGATTATTTCATCATTGTTTACCGAAAGTTTGCAATGCTCTCAGTACTTCTTGTCCTTGAGAACATGAAGGAGATGAGGTGTAATCAGTGATTTATTGCGAGAATGGAGAAAGAGGGTGAAAGTAGAGGATGTTTTTTCACATGAAGGAAGGGTAACATCGGGGCTTCCACAGAGAAGTGTAATGGGCCCCCTGTTGTTTTCAGTTATGGTAAACAACAGGGAGGTGGGTGTGGGTAGCAAATTAATGCTGTTTGCAGATGACTGTGTCTTAAATGAAAAGGCCGGTATGACAGAAAAGTTGCAGAAGAGCAAGTAAGGAGATAGCCTGTCAGAAGTAAAACAATGGTTAATGTGAAAAAGACAAAGCAGTGCGATTTACAAAGATAAAGAAAATGAGCGAGGAAGGTTTTAAATGGAAAGAAAAAGATACAGGGTTGCCTCAGAGGACAAATACCTTACGATGGCATTGCAAAAACATCTTTGGTGGGCAAAATAAGTGCAAAGAGTAGGATCTAAGGGAGAAAAAAGCCCTGGGGTGTTCCAGGAAGGATTCTAAGGGAGTCAGTCCTGAAATGAAGGAGAAGGTATATGGCACTATGGTTAGGTCAATGATGGAATATGCTACTGCAGTATGGGACCCACACATGGAAGTTGTGAAGAGGGTGTAGAGAAGGGCATCCAAATGGGTAAAGATTATGTGGCAAGTCAGAGATGAGAAGCTAATGTTAGGCTATCTCTGATGCTGAAGGGAATGAGGGGGCCATTTGTAAAGTAAATGAACAGGGTTGAGAGACCAGTCAGACTGTTTAGACTATTAAATGAAGGTGGAGGAGGGTGGGGTAAGTTGAAGGTAAGGCTGAAAGGACAAACGTGTGATGGTCCAAAATGTGTGGACTAGGATGGAGAAATAAGTCACAGTGTAGCGGAATATGTTGACCGAGAGGAATTCTGAATGGTTTAGGAATTTGTTAAATAGGTTGGCCTACTGTGTGTCAATATTTAAAATTATATACATACACACACACATATATATATATATAGCCTAAATCTCAGTAATAACAATTTCAGTGTGTTGGACTGTGATAGTGGAAATACTCAACTTATCAGGTAAATTACGAGAATCTTGAAATTTTGAAATGTTGAAGATGAACTGTCAGTATAATTAAGATAGATATTTTAGCATATTGTTTTAAAAATTTACAAAAAAAAAGTCCTGAGAGATGTGCTTAAGTTACACTCTTTAACCTTCTTCCTCTACACTGGGATTTTTTATTTCCTCTGAACATTGAAAAACAAAGAATATATTAAAGCATCTAGAAAACCAATGCCCAGGCAATTTTAATTGCTCGGCACACAAAGAAACCAAGCGAAATTTTAAATATCTTTGTATGATACTGCTTTGAGTCGGGACTCGTGGAAACACTATACGAAATAATTAAAAATAAAAAAATAATAGTAAAAAACTTGAAAAATACAACCTTGTATTACTTTATCCAATGTTGACAATCACCTGGAAGTTCAAAGGCGTAAAACATTTGTAACCTACCGAATGTGGAGTGTCCTACAGCCAATTGTGTTTATCGGCAAAATCAGCATTAACTTTGTATTGACACTGTCATAACAGTTTTTATTTTAAAAACGAAAACCATAGCCTAACACAACATAACTCCGTGTAGGCGCATAAAGTATAAAATGGCTTTGAAACTCACCGTTTGTATGGTACGAGGCACGTCCCTTAACCTATTATAACCTACATTTTACCCAGATTTATTTAAACAAAGTATGTTTTGTATGCAAAATATCAAAACGAAAGAGTAAAAAAAACATATAAGTATACTCTATACTTCACCACTGACACTATGTAGATATATCGTTAGAATGACTAACACAATTAAGTATTTTATGAAATGCAGCATTCTTTTAAAACACGTATAATTCGAAATGCCGCAGTGTTCGGGTCTCCGAGCTACGTTATGCGCTACTGTCCAATGACAGCAATTTTGCATTTTGGGATGACCTTCCTTCTACTGACCTTGAACTGCGCCCTTCGCACATGTGCATTGGACAATATTCGGGTGTATGAAAGTGAATTAACATAAATGTTGGATATCTTTATCTGTATCCCGTGTTCTATGAACTTTAATTATTTAAGTTTTCGTGAACACATTTCAGCTTTTAATAGTTACGAAGTACAAAACTGAAATGTTTTTTACTAAAGAAGCTATTATAAATGGGCAACGATTTATCCTTTCCCCGGAATATATTTTGAGGGTATTTTTCCGTGGCACACGAAGAGAAAATGGAGTTGCGTTTGTGACGAGGTTATTTGTACAGTTAAAAACTGTGCTTAAAACTTTTATGCAAATGATAATGTAAATAAATAGCGAATATGTTTTGCATGTACCAGTTTGGCTAATTGCTTAGAACAGTGATATTATCTCTCTATTTTCCTTGCTTGGATAGAGTGTTTCAACATTACATCTTTCTTGCCAACTTGTTTCCACAAACGTGCTTTATACTTAAGAGTGACTCTGTTGGGATTCTCTTTATTTCATAAAACGGGAGTGCTATCATTTTAGTTTTAAGTCTTTCGTGAGACTTGCTGTCTACACATATCACACTCTATCTCGGTGAACATTGAACTTACAATATTCTAGACGTAATTAAATTTGTTGCAGTATAGTTGTACGAACGCCATTCGTATTCACTACACATTAGCAATGAATTATTTAGAAATAATCAACGTATCACGATTTACGACTCACTGAAAGACTAAAGGCCCTGCAACAATAAAAATTTCCATCTGCTGGTGACTTGCCGCTCGCGCTGCCGCTATGGTGACCGGCTGGTTTTCTTCTTTTAGTATGCCACAATGAGTGCCGGTGCCTGCCGCTGGGGTACAGTTTATTTTGCGCACAAAAGGTGGCAGAACAGTCGCATATTATTGTTCAAATTTTTTTTCTCCGCGCGCTGTCACGGTATTGGCTGTCGTTTTGTGACGTACATCGGTCAAACAATAGCAATCACCTTGCCGCTCCCTGCTGGTATTGGCCGGTGAGTGCCGATCCTGCTGTTGCCAAAAAAAGTTAAATGTACGCCTGGAATTGGCGGCACAGCACAGCACTGCCCGGCAAGCAGAACGGCAGTGACATCATGGTCACGTGGGCCAATCAGATAGCCAGAATCACACCGGCACGGCACTGCACTGCACAGCAGTTAAAAGTTCATTGTGGCAGGGGCTGAATGCCACATGTCTAGCCCATTAGGTAGTAGGCCTACACTCACAAATACCATGCCACACAAGTTAAAATAACTTATGTGAATTTCAAATTTAGGTCACTCAAATTAATATCAGTACAAATATAAAATGTTCACATAAATTTTGCTCTAATCATGTCACACGTCTATCACTTTAGGCACTTTATTTTCTGTTAGCAACACAAAGTATGTAAAAGCTGGTTACAGACGAAAACCACTCTGATGTGTTCTAATTGTGTTACAAAAATGCTGCTCTCCACAAATAAAGCACTTAATTATTCACGAAAACAAAAATGAACACACACATCCATTACACTGAAAGAACCACGACATTATGGAAATTTACTTTCACATTTCAAAACACAACTACGACATATACACTTGTAATGAAAACTTTGTAAAAATTTTCCTTCATAATTTGACATGAACTTATGCTTCTTACATCCTTGTTTAATCATGAGAAGACTACAAAATTTGAGGTTACAAAAAATGTAATTATTTTTTTTTCTTATTAATGGCCAACAGCGGGGAGCTCCACGGCCAACAGGGTAATCATATATTAGCGAACGTAGTAGTCTCAAAGGAAAGATATCATCACTGACAAGCACAAGACAAACACAAACACCCAGTCCTGTACCCGAGGAAGTGACATTAAATGACACTTCCCCGGCCAGGAATCGAACCCGGGACCCTTGACTCAGCGGTCAGGAACGCTAACCACTGAGCCAAGCGGTCGGACACGAAAAATGTAACCAAAACATTACTTTTAGCGCGAGAAATGTTCACTGCTACATGGAAGCTATATCTGCATGTAAGCACGCGGGTGTGCAGACAGCTTTTGCCGTTCAAGTGGCAGTGAGAATGATGTTACAAATTTTCTGATTGGCTTGTGTAAGTAGGAGAGTGGAGGCAGTTTCGCCGAGCCAAAATAGGCTCCGCCCCTTGCGTCTTGCGTTTTCGAGTATATTTAATTCCAACTACGACTCGAGGTGCAGGTGCAGAGCAGATTTCCTTGTGTTGCGCTGCATCGGTGCAAAATGCAAGTGGTGATATTTAATCGGCCCCCTGTCCGTTCGGACGAATTTTTTTTATATGGCCTATAGCCAACAGGGTAATAGAATTTTTCGGAATTGCAGTAGTCTCAATTGAAAGACATAAGCACAGACAAGCACAAGACAAACATAAAAACCCAGTCCTGTACCCGAGGAAGTGACATTAAATTTCACCTACCTGGCTGGGAATCGAACCCGGGACCCTTTACTGAGTAGTAAGGAACGCTAACAACTTTTTTTATTTTTATTTTTAATATAATGTTTGGTGCAGTGGCGATGCGGAAACTTCCGTATCATCACTGCACCAAACATTCCTCCTTTGAATGTGACTTAATGTGAGAGACCCCAGTACATTTCGTGAGACAATTTGTATAGTGACAATTTTTGAGACCCAAATGGACAAACACAAATGTACACCCAGCCAGACCTGGGAATCGAACCCAGAACCCCCGCACCAAAGCCGGCCGCTCAACCAACTTAGCTACGGGGGGTCGGCACCACTGAGCCAAGCGGACGAACACAAATTAAGACCCAGCCTGCACTGAGAATCAAACCCAAAACCCCTCGCATCAAAGCAGTTTTGCCAAGATTAAGAATTTCAGCCCTCTAAATTTTGTTACAAAATCAGCTGAAATTCCGCTAAAAGGAATAATAATAATAAATATAGTTTGGCTTTCGTGAAGTCATATATATTATTTTACATATTTAGTTTTAGTTATAAAAATCATTATTTTAATCTGATATTTTTGAACACTTTATAGCAGAATAAATGCCAGAATCTGAACGTGAAGTGTTGAAATAAATCCGCCTGTGAAGTAGGTGGCGGAATGTCCATCGTACCTGAACAAGAAAATGGTTGCTTTATTGTGATTTCAGCGTAATGTAAATAAATTATGGGCTTGTCTACAGTAGTTTGCTGCGACGAAAACAGTATACAGTGTTGGAGAATTCGTACATTAAGACATTAAAATTGATTTAAGAAAGTTTTTGAACAGTAAAACTTACACATGAAATGTGTATGTGTAACAAAACATAAATGGTAAAATCATGTAGATATTTGTCTATGGAGGTGAAGCATTTGAGCAAATTTGAAGTCAGGTAACAGACGACGTTTAAAGACAAGGATAGAGCTAGTGGTGGCAAAAACATGTAAATATAGCATTGAGCTGAATGAAAATTTTTAGTTTTTTGTTAACTACACATTATGGTGAAAGTTTGTGCAGCTCTTGGCCTTACAAACAGATTCGATCGTTGCGGAGGATTATCTTTGTTCAGGTAAGAAACTTTTACTTAAATTCATCAAGTTTATAAAAAAAAATTCACACAGCGAGAGCTAATTCGTTTTTTGTATAAATATTTCTGAAACAATTGTAAACTGTTGTGTAAAATTCAAATAGAGAATTTGCGCAAATTTTTGTAAAAAAATAACATAATTACATTGCTTTCTGCTATTGTTTTGCCACCCAAAATATGGCGACTCATGAAAAATAATGTCCTGCGCATGTACATTTTGAAATTGTACGAAAATGACCGGCTTCACACGAATACCATTGAAATGTACGACAGATGCCACTCCATAGACAAATACCTCCATGGGTAAAATGTTTTGGTGTTTTTAAGAATGTTTTTATTTTTTCGCAAAACGATTAATTAGGAATGGCACTTCGGTTAATAAATATACACAACACATTATGTACATATGTCGTAGCTATAGCCTAAATATATTATTGAAATTTATAATTACATTCGCCATATTTGTTCCAGCCTTTCCTTTTTTTAATAGCCACAGCTTAGCTGCTTACATACTATCAGGGTTAATATTTTCCCACCCCTCTTAGATTGACGTGGTCGGGATCACGGGTGGTGGAGAGACAGTGAATTTATGGGATGGTGTTGTAAATGTACTTTGTGGGCGCCAGCTAACCAGGGTGCTCGGGTTAGCACGAGACTCTTGAGTGGTTGGAATAGGGGCGATATCATGGTGTGCCCCGTCCTGTGATGGCCTGTTGTGAATGGAGAGGATGATTAGTGACAGTGTCCTCTGTGTGGGTACTATAAGGTCCGATTGCAGAGTCGTTTCGAGTGACACTTGAGGGAAGTTGGATTGAAATGTGAGTATTTTTCATTGCATAGTCGTAAGTGGAGTGTGATTGGAGTGTGAGTTGAGTGAAAGTTGAGGGAACTCTGAGGGAATTCTGAGGGAACACGATACTGCTAATGAAATTTGCTTGATAGCCTAACACTTGAGGGAAGTTTGAGTGAGATGTGAGTATTTTTCATTGCATAGTCGCAAGTGGAGTGTGAGTTGAGTGTGAGTGGAGAGAAAGTTGAGGGAATTCTGAGGGAACCCGACACTACCCTTGGAATTTACACGAGACAAATGCAGTGACTCGAGTCAAATACAAAGGAGATAGAAATATATTATTTTAATTTTCCTTAAATATGAAATGTGTTTCGTAAATTATAGCTTTGTGTAAATGAACTTTTACTGCCAATACAAATGAAAAATTTAATAAAGCGCTCGTGCCAGTATCTCTTGGCCATACATATACTAGCACGTAAGTACACTAGTACAGCAACTTTCAACTAAGTGCTTCTATATGGAGCCGTTTTTTAGATATCGTGTCTATTTATGCTTTTCGCTGTATTGTTAATTTTACACAATAAATTAGTTTCTTAAACAGAAAATAATTACAATAATAATTTTTATAGAACGTAAAAGGTATTTGCGACAATCCATCCTCTCTATTTTTAATGTTTGTGGTGAAAACACCAATTACACATAGACAAACAGCCCATTCAGAAGGCGGTAATCAGTTAAGATATTTTTTTCCCAGTCAACCATTGGCTACAGTTACAATTCATTTCGAGTATACTGGAAGCAACGACTGTGCAATGTACTCAATATTTTCCTCAAGTATAAGTGGAGTGTTAGTGAAATGTGACTATTGTTTACATTAACATAGCAGTAAAAATGGCGTGTTTGTTAGAAGCTGCTCTGGATTTGATTGACAATGTTTTTGAAACAGTGAACAATTAAGAAGCTAGAATACCCCGTCGGTATGTCCGTTATTTAGTTAATCCGTTTGAAATGAATCACGGAGTCCAATTTAAACAGATCAATAGTTTTTCTAATGATGTCGTGAGAAATTATATTCCGCTTGTAATGCTACAAGAAAATTTCCAGGTATATTATTCCATTGAATACAACTTACGGTAAAAATGTTACATGTTTTGTTTATATCATAAACAGTAATAATAATATGTATATGAAATTTTCGTTTTTACAAATATAACATAACTCCCTTGTCTATTTGGCCAAGAATATTGCATTCTGAATCAAGAGGAGAAACAACTGATTTTGCACAGACAGTATTGCAAAACATATAGTTTCTGTACAGTAGTGTTAGGTGTTTGGCATTTATAAATGGCAATTCACATATGGCAATTGTAGATGTTACATAAGCCTTATTATGTATTTCATTCATCATAATAAGTAATAACAATGCTACTACTATACAGACCCATCCTACTGTTAACAAGACAAACTTAACAAGTCCAAACCCAGCCGCTACTGGGTGTACATGGGACACTGAATAAATAAAGAAAGAAAGACAGAGGGAGCAGTTTTGTATTTATAGTGTATATCTTGACTGATACTGAAGGGCAGTAATTTACAACAGCAGTTCCTACATGATTGTATAATATAATGTAAAAAGTGTGTGAATTTAATTCCTTCAGAAGCACACGTGAATGTACTCATTAAAATGTTCTTGCTTTAGGTCTTTAAGGGTGTGGTCTACCACAATTTTCATCACCTTGTTTTTATTTTTATACACATACCAGTTATTTCTGCCATAACATAATTTTTACCAGAACCAATATATTTGCTGAATATTCAACTCTCAGCAGTAATTTGTATTGGATGTGTATAAATAAAGGCATAGGTCTACATTTAATTGTATCACTATATGATTCTAATATGCGAACACAACTATTATTGCCTAAAATAAGTTATTGTTTCTTCAAATTCTTTGTAGCTGTTCAAATAATATTGATAATTAATTTAATGGAACCGGGGTATTCATGTCCGAGGCCAACTATCTTGTGGCAACAGTTAGAAAAAATATGCTGTTTAATAATTCAACAAATAAAAATATACGAGCTAATAACTTATTGTAATTAGGATAAAAATGCAAAACTGTGGGTATGAATGCAAAGTGTTGGACTATCTGGTGGTGTACATTTATTTATTATATAAACACACAAGATGTAAAGAATATTTGCAGATTTTCAAAGCGCAATTACTTCTTTTGACAAACCATGTTTAGTAATAATTTTACATATTTTGTCTCAACGGGGTCAGTTCCTGGATTTTCGCATGTGGGAATCGTGCCGAACAATGCAGCTGGTTGGCATGTTTTCTCGGGGATCTCCCCTGTCCATCCCTCACATATCTGGCGCTGCTCCATAGTCACTTCATGTCACCCCCCAGCAACACTTAAGACCTCGATGTTGAGAGTTGACAAAAAATCTGTAACTTTCTTTGAGTGTTTTGGTAAAATACATGTATCAAGCATGCCAATAAAACAAGAAAAGAGCTGACTGCCCCAGCATGAAATTTTCTGACATCAGCCAAGTTGTCTATTTCCAGCCAATCAAAAAGTATCAGCCACCAGCATTACCATCACATATTTCAGTTGTGTATTGAATTTAATATGTTATGGTTTGCTGTAAACACTGTGCAGGTTATACATTGCTAAAACTTTAATCATTCTCAAGGCTCGATAAGTTTTACACTTTGTCAATGTTAATGTTCATGGAAGCTGTAAAAAAAAGAATACATATTTAGATTACTGTACAGGTGCTATGTGGGAGAACAAGTTCTATACAATAATTTTATTACTGTGGTGCTGCCTGGAGTTTGTGATTGTGAAGCTTCGAAGGAAACAAAGTGTCAAATGGAATAATTGGAAGTAGAAAATCAAATTTGTAGATTAAGTGGGTCAAATGGCCCTGGAGTTAAGGCCACAGGTCCCTATTTATGCAATTTTAGCAAGTTTTATTTTTTAAATCTTGAAAGGGAGCAGATATCGCAAAACTATTTCATAGAAATGTTGGCTTTTTTTAGTTGTACAATGTAGCCTAAATTTTTTATAACTTAAATTTGTATAATTTTGGGTAGTTATTGACTTCAAGAAAATTTAAGTCAGTAATTAGTTAAAATTATTTAAACTTATGTTTTGAAAAAAAAATTAGGCTAACATAGTACAAACAATTTCCAACATTTCTTTGTAATGGTTATGCGACATCTGCTACCTTTCAGGATTTAAAAATTAAACTCTCAAAATCAGCATAATTAACCAGTGGTCTTAAAGCCACACCTGGTAGTTTTACACACATTTAAAATGTTTAGACCTATTTTCCCCCCAAAACAACAAAATTTTCATAACAAAGAATCCCCGCATTGTTATTTTGTAAACATATCATAATTTGTCCCTAATTTTTTTGGTAGAAATAGACCTGATACTTCACAATTTTGTAATGAAAATAAGCAAACTCTTGTATTATTTTGCAAACTGTTTTTATAGAATAATTTGTGCATCTTATGACCACTCTTAAGTCTTGACATTATTTAAAGTATTAAGTTAACAAAGTTTTGACTGGATTTATTTGCATGGACATACTCCATTGCGAAATAAATGACTGTCAAAAGAAAACTAAAAATAAAAATAAGACAAGAAAACATAAATAAGCAGAGTATGCTTTAGTCATCAGGATACATACACAACATGAAATTCCAAAACTGGAATCTGGTCAAATGAAACAAGGAACAAACAGAAAATTAAAGAAATAAAAAAATATAAAAAAGAGACCTAAGTTGACATGCGACACAACGATGAGACGAAACAAAAACACAAACAGAAATACAGCAAACGACACAACGATGAGACTAAACAAAACACAAAGATGTCGGACACAAACAGAAAAACAACAAACAACACAAACGATGAGACGAAATAAAACACAATAGTTTTCCAAACAGTCAGTATTAACGGCGTTTCGCGAACTGGGATCTGTTCCCGTCATCAGGTAGACACACAGTGTTCAGGAACACGAGTGCGACTGATGAGGAGACTGGAAAAACTATGGGTTTAAATAGGATGAAACCCCTTATCATGCTCAGCCAATGGGAGACGAGCTGATTTAGAGTTTTTTGCACCAATTGTGGAAAAAATAATTAACTGGACCACAGCATAATGCCGTCATGTAAATAGAAGAAACAGTTGACAGTGTCATTGGATGAATGGTTTTACGTGGCATCATGTATGTAAAGTCTGTCCTACAATGAAAATACCATACTGAATTGAAATGAAACTTATGCATCATTTTCTGAGTTGCAAAAGTTACTGTGTCCTGGGTTTCGTGAAACCTGTAGAGGAAGGGCAATTGGTAGCCTTCTGCTGATATGCTGACACTTTCAAGTAACTAACACTGCTATCTTTTCAGACTCTGCAGGGAATTAGTCCATCAACCGTGTGTCACATTGTCAGGCAATTTCCGACAGTCTTGCTGAGCAGACAGGAAGTATGGTGCGCTTGTACAATATTGTACACCTTCCAGGACTCACCGGTGTGATGGACTGTACATACACAAGTACAGGCGGTGCTATTGGGGAAGTACCATACAGGTGAGTGAACTGGCACTGTTTCATGCAGTGGAAAACCTAATTGTTTCGTTGCTTACATTATTATTTTGGAAAATATTAGGATACTGCACAATTGTCAGAGGTTTATAATTCCTCCCGTTGGTGGCCATTATTGTTATGGTGTCATGCACATACGGAGTTGTGGGTTTGAAACACACTTATTTATACACATTCTACAGTGCTCATTTATATACCTAGTATTGTCATGTATTCTTGTTTGTTATATTGTGGTGACCTCTGGTACATACATAGTAGGTAGTGTACTGGACTATAGTATGAGTTCAGGTATGGATTCCTAGGGATGATATTTTTGTTCGGGTAGCGCCTCACCTCATCCAGACCTATGTCAAATGTCACACTCAAGACTGATATTAGTAAAAATACTGCATTAAAATATTCACTGATAGCAAAACTAAAAATTCCAGTGAAAAGAACAACATTATTGGTAACATTACCTATCAGGTTTAGGGCTAGATTCAGTCAGGAGAAATTATTACTAACTGGAATGGGACTGCAAAAATTTTCTGTGAACACTTCTTCACAGTTGAAAACAATCTACTGTAAAAAAATCCACCTAAATAACTGTGGGAACATTGTAGATACTATGATAATGTGCACTACGACATTTTTACTGAAACCAGTTGATAACATAGAAATAATGCAGATAGTTTTTAACCTCCAAAATAAATCACCAAATTATGATAATAAAAGCACTCAATATGAAATTTTTACATTGCTTTATAAACTATCACTAAATATTGTACTGGTGGACACTATAAATATATTTTTTCAACTGTAGTTGCAGAGGTTAGTCTAGTTTTAAAAATGTATAAAAATGTTAATAATTAAATACCTATAGTTGTATTTGCCACTATTGACAGGATACCAATTTACATATGTTGCATCCATATAAAGAAAACACATGCTGATTTTCTTTAAAACCACAAGGTTTTATATCCCTAACAGTATGGATGCCACAAATGTGAATATGGTTCCAGTAGCTGACGGATATACATAATATTCAGATTCAGCAGATGGAGAAGTTTTACCAGACTGAAAGCAGCATCGGTTGATGACGAGCTGCAATTCCCTTAATAAATTATGCAGTAGATTCAAGAAAGATAACAAGAGGCAATCTTTATTGACTTGTGTGAAACATTCAGTAATATTAATAGTTCAATATTAATACCGCAGAAATGGGTATTACTGAGAGAAATGTCCCTGAAAATCAAAGAAAGTTACCTACTCAACAAAGTTTACCTCCCCAAAAATAGACAGTGTTCCAGTTGAGAAGGCAATTGTGTGAACTATTTGACCAACACCTAAAATGTAATTTCTGTAAAGTCAGGTATCAAAAAAAGTCCCGTGGTAAATATGATGATACTTCTTCCATCCATAATATGGCTACCACATTGTGGTAGTGTTTCCTCCATTCAGTTCATCACGACCTTCTCTTAAACACCTTAACACACACTACTACTGCTGCACACGATTTCCCCAACTCAGAGTTGTGACCAACATAGAGTGCTAACCTCTCTGTTCTTCTATTCCTATGGACCTTAGAACAATTGCCCTCCTCTCCTTGTAGCACCCTCTTTCCATTCATTTCCTAGTTTTCCCCATTCTTCCCCCTCCATGTAGCACCTGGTGCATCCGCCTCGTTTCCTTCAAGTTGTCCCACCTCAGTTCCTCAATCATCTCGGAGGGCTAATTTCTTACCATGTCATCTACTTACACACACCTATTCCCCTTCACTCACCTTGCTGGCATACAGAATTTCCCTTTCCTCCAGCCCATAGTTCAGATCTCATACTTCAGTCACAGGGTGCACCATGCAGGTATAGACCTTTTGCTTCAGCAAGCTACTATCCCCTTTCAACGTCTTCCAGCTTAAGTCCTCTTGTAGCTATTTGCTTCACCTATCTACCCCCCCACCAGTATTCCTTCCTACTCACCTTCCTTCTCTAGGAAAATTTATCTTTGTCTTCCCCATGTTGACTTTCATCCAAGTGCTTGGTTCACATTTACGAAAGGCAGGCCTTCATATTATCTTGTGGCTTTACACTCTCCCCTGCCTTCCCCTACAAAAAGTCTTCTGCAAACATCCTTAGGCCGCTAGCAATAGAGCAGCAGATGCATATTTGTAATGAGGCATGCATATGATGTTACCCAAATTTACATGTAATACGTTTCAAGTATTTTATTATCCTAGAGTTTATTGTAAAATGATTGTGTTTAGTATTCTAAAATGTAGTGGTACTGATGTTTTTAATTTATTTGAAGAAAATGTGCAACGAATGCCCACATTTTGCTCTCGGCCTAACACCTGCCGGTAGAACACCTCTTAAATCTAGGGTAAGTTCGTTGGTTCGAGCCCTAAACAAATGAAAGCGGTGAAGTTCTGGCCGTTACATCATTTTTAATTCCAAAAATGAAGAGATTTACAGTTGCAGAGAAAATGTGCGTGGCAGCTGATAGATTGACTAACATGTTGTGGCCGGGTTGTTTTGAACGAGTTCTCGGGCGTGGGAATAAAAAATAAATAAATAAAGCTCAATTACAAAACATAAAATTCGTCATCTCTACATCGAAACCGCCGTTACCACGATTTGCGGGACCTCCAAAACTGTTGGAGATAAATAAAAACAAGACAGTTAATTAACTGCGATGCCTATCGCAATATTTCCACTTTGCCCTCATAGTGCCGCTCTCTTTCTTTACTCTCCTCAGTAAAAACACGTCCTATCAACCAACTGATTGTAACAAGACTGGGGCGAGGAACTTGTTCTAGCCAGCCGCCAAGATGGCGGGCGGGAACTAGTCTCCCACTATCAAACATCCGAGAACTATCAATTCACCAAGGCCAAAACAAACAAAATTACACTTAAAAACCTGTGCATACTAAAGTTGCTAAAAAATGATGTATCATTATTTTTGTTAAGCAAATATTTCACTTTAAATTGAGATATATATTTAATTGAATTCCCGCAGTCGGCGGAGTGATACATTAACTAGGAGAGCAGTCAGTTTCAAAGTACTTCATTGCAACTCCCTGAAAAATCCACACATTGCTAAGCCTTTGTTCACCCTCTCCCAACGCCAGCCTGTCGCGCCCCCAGTGTCTCGGTTGAGGCTGTAAGCTACAAATAAACCCTATAACGCGAATAAAAATTCAGCTCGCAAAATTACCAAGAAAATTCAAAAGAGAAACGTGTTGGTAAATTGAATAAAGATTAAAATGACACCCGACAAGTGATGCTAAACTCAAATGATTTTGCCCTTAAATAACTGTCTCCATGTATACTCTGAACTAAAATAAGTTATTTGAAGTCATACAAGAAAATTGACATGGTTAATGCACACTTTCCTTCATTAAAACTACAACTTTAACCTCCTCTAACAAATCTTAGGTTAATTGAGTTATCTGGTTACCATGCATAAATAGTTAATATAAAGAATTTTTTAAATTACATAAATTGCATTTACAAATATTTGGAATCCCCTAGAAACATGTGGTTTAATTATTTAGGTGGAGATCTCTTGTAGTAACAGCCCTTCAAAGAATGTTTCAGGCAGTTGCACAAGTCGAAAAAGACATAATAAAATATATATAAAAATATAAAAAGGAATATTACTCTTGAAGCACTATTTCACATGCACTGAACAAGGTGAAAACTAGCTCCTTTTATGCAGAAAGCCAGGCAACGACTCCACACTGTAGACCATAATCGTGCCCACCTTTCACTTGTACATTAATAACTGCATGGTAACCAACAAAAATGTGGTCTTGACAGACTGGCAGCGTTTAAATGTAACAGACATGTCTTCTGGGGTTTTAAGTCTCCGAAAAAAATATAAATTCCTTATGTATAAGCTTAGGGCCCAAAAACCCTAAAACAACCCAAATTATAAAGGTGCTGGTGAGGCCAGATACTTCACAAAAAAGGTTATACAGGGTGAGTGTGAATTCGACCGATAAACTTGGTGGGGTGATTCCTTACGCAAAATAAGGTACGGTTAACATTTGACAATTGTCCCGAAAGTGCATATGAAGGGTGTTAGGAGCCCTTGAAAATGTGTTTTCAAAATCGATTATAATTAAAATATCGAACAATGCTGGAGATGTAGCGACAACAATGTGGACATGTTATGGGCTATAATAAGACGTCTGACCCCAACATGGTAAGATGGTACAAATCATCCCCCTTCATGGACAAATGGCATATTTGAAATTTCGATCGCATGAAATTCGGTAGCCGTAACATGTAACCGTAATTTGATCATTGTTTATGAAATAACATGTTCAAATCAACAAAAAAGGTCGCCTTAGTACAAGACCCTTCGGCCAACCATTTCCCCAGAAACAGTGATGTAAGTAACGGAGGGTGAAGTGGAGTGTCGTTACTTAACGACTGTGCGGATATGTAACATGTCTTGCACCGCTACCACAGAGCCATACTGAGCATTAAATCGTTCAAACGTGTCCGCCTCCTAACAAGGTGATCCAGGTTCGATCCTCAATGTGGTCACCCTGGATATTCGCATATGGGAATTGTGGTGGACAATGCCGCTGGTTGGAGAGTATTTCGGGGATGTCTCATTTTCCCTCGTTGCCCTACATTTTCCCAGAAGACTGTATCCGCTAAGAGGCGCCCACATTTGTCCACTCCTTCGTTTTGTTACATGTCGGATAGTACGTGGAGTCTGTGAAAAACAACAGGTATTGTGTAATTACATTTATTTACACATTACACATCTTGCAAAAAAGGCTCGATGCGATGGCCATCATGTTCTACGCACAGTTCGCAACGACGCACCATGTTGTGTCGAACACGTTCAAAGACACCCTGCATGCCGGAAATGTTGCCGGCAGCTGCGACGATCCGCCCGACAAGATCTTCTTCCGACTCCACCGGGGTCTCATACACGACACTCCGCATGAGCCCCCAGAAGAAAAAGTCGAGCAGATTAAGGTCGAGTGATCGTGCAGGCCAGGCAATGGGTCCACCGTTGCCGATCCATCGGTTAGGGAATCTGTGGTTAAGGTACGTGTGGACGATATGCGCACGATGGGCCGGGGCACCGTCATTCTGTAACCACATTTGTTGTCTAGCTTGCAATGACACCTCCTCTAACAACTCTGGAAGAGTTTCCTGCAGGAACACGAGATATCTGTGGCTGTCCAGACGGGTTGGAAGTAGGTAGGGGCCGACTAACACATCCCCAATGATACCGGCCCACACATTGACACCGAATCGGTGTTGGTGACTACGGATAAACGTGCTGTGCGGATTAACATCTGACCAGAAATGGCTGTTGCGCGAATTTAAAATACCATCCCGCTGGAACAAAGCCTCGTCAGTAAACAGTATGTTGGCTTCAAACCCACGTACTTCTTGTCTGTGGTTAAGGAATCACTCTGCAAACTGAACTCGTCTGGGATAGTCGGCTGGCCCAATGCTGTGCACTCTCTGCAAATTAAATGGACGCAGCATCTGTTCGTGTTATATCTGTACAACAGTACGCTAACAGACGTTGAGCATGTTCGAGACAGTGCGTGTACTGATGGTGGGATTGTTTTCAATAATTTGTAGCACTTCTTCTTATAACCTTACAGTCCTGACATGGTGCTGACGTCCAGCATTTCGTCTCCCCACATCGACGGTGCCATTTTTCCGCAACCGATGGTGCAATGACGTAAACGTAGTGTGATGAGGCTGCCTTCTGTCCGGATATCGCTCTCCGTACAAGCGTTGTGCTGCTCGTGCATTCGCTCCCACAGCACCATACACGATATGCATGTCTGCGAGTTCTGGCCATGAATAACGCTCCATTACACCTACGAGTACTACTGCTACCTCCAACAGCTTACAGAGAAATGGCAATTATTCAGCGCAGTCCCAACGCATGTACAATCGTCAACTGGCACTGCACTGGACTCCACAGCATGCCGTTCGGTGTGTGGAAGGAGTAGTAGTGACATTGTCCACCACAATTCCCACATGGGAATATCCAGGGCGACTCCATTGAGGATCGAACCTGGATCACCTTGCTAGGAGGCGGACACGTTTGACCGATTTAATGCTCAGTATGGCTCTGTGGTAGCGGTGCAAGACATGTTACATATCCGCACAGGCGTTAGTTAACGACACTCCACTCCACCCTCCGTTACTTACATCGCTGTTTCTGGGGAAATGGTTGGCCGAAGAATCTTATACTAAGGCGACCTTTTTTGTTGATTTGAACATGTTATTTCATAAACAATGGTCAAATTACGATTACATGTTACGGCTACCAAATTTCATGCGATCGAAATTTCAAATATGCCATTTGTCCATGAAGGGGGATGATTTGTACCATCTTACCATGTTGGGGTCAGACGTCTTATTATAGCCCAAAACATGTCCACATTGTTATTGCTACATCTCCAGCTTTGTTCGATATTTTAATTATAATCGATTTTGAAAACACATTTTCAAGGGCTCCTAACACCCTTCATATGCAATTTCGGGACAATTGTCAAATGTTAACCGTACCTTTTTTTTGCGTAAGGAATCACCCCACCAAGTTTGTCGGTCGAATTCATACTCACCCTGTATGTACAGTAATTGGAATGTTGCTAAAAAAAATTTGGTTATAACATATAGTGGAAGCTCGTGAAATCACACAAACACAAACAAACACACACAAACAAACACACACAAACACACACACAAACACACACACAAACACACACAAACACACACACACAAACAAACACACACACAAACAAACACACACACACAAACCAACACACACACAAACAAACACACACATACATATATGTGTGTGTATATATATATATATATATATATATATATATATATATATATATATATATATATATATATATATACACATACATAGTTTTATATTCAGACAATTTACATTAAACAGATGGTGCATGTAATAGTTGTTACAACGAATGTGGTCTATTCTTTTAAAATTAGGTTTCATTGGATTAATGGTCATCCAAAAACATTTTCTTTGTGAAAAGGTACAATTTATTTTATTAAAAAAAATTTACTAATATTGTACCATGTTAAGTCAGGATTTTAATTCAGAGTAAGCACAATTGAATAGGTGAGATGAAAATGGAAGACATTCCATATTTTACAGGAAATGAACCAATTTAGACAAGTACTTTATATGTAGCTTAAAGAAATTATTCTAGGAATCCTTACACTGTTAAAGGAATTTGAATTTTTATGTAAAAGGAAATTATTCCCTTCTAAACTTCAACATTATGACATGTGATTGGCTGTTGGTCTCAAAAATTGCTGCAGTAGTGTTTCTTTTGTTTATGTAGTCCACAGTGTTGTAAATGTACAACATACACCATTGTAAATATGTGGTTAGTACAGTGTCAGTATTATAACACAAAACATGCTATTATGGTAATTATCAACACATCTGTAAATTGTTTCATAGAGTTTCAGATTGCCCTCAGCTCAATGAGATTATAAAATGGAAAATATTCCTATAACTTTCAGTACATAAAATGTGTTATTTTTTTTTCAGGTAATGTTTCATTTCCTTAAATCCCAACAAAAAATGTGTAATTGTAAGTTTTCCCGTTCAACTTTAGGTTTTTCCTGTTTTCCCAAAAGTTGACAAAGTGAAACCTTTTCCTTCTCCATCATACAAATTCAATTATAATTACATAAAATAAAGTGTTTTAATATGTATGTAATTTAACAAATTGAAGTTTATAGAATTCTCAAATTTGCAGATATGTAAATAAAACACCACGAAAACATCCCACACTTAATAAATATAGGTTTTGATAGTTATCATCGAAAAACATTTTGAGAATGATCATTATATTATTATCTCATTCAAAATGTAAGTGCAGTATTATGAAAGTTGACCGAAAATGTCTGAATTTATTAATCTTCTCCCTCCCCTCCCCCCCTCGAAGAAAAATTGGCACATCCCTGCTGTAAAGAATTAACTGCAAAATTTTGAGTTTCATAAATGATATTTGTAATGAGATACATACAGCCAAACTTCTTTAAATACAAACCCGAATGGACCAAAATGTTGGCTGTTTGTAATAATGAGGTTTGTATTAACAGGTGTTCACTAAAACCATAAAATGTATCTAAAACTTTGGTCTCTCTGTCTATCCCCAAAATGACTTTCTTTTACTTGAGAACTTGATATTGCATGGTTTAATGCATAAACAAAATGTTTATCGAACATGCAAGCAATTATTTCATTTCTTCTCCCATTCCAAGGGGAATAAAAATCACTTTGTATTAATGACATTTCACTGTGTAGCAGTGTTAGCAATTATGTCATTATATTGTAATTTGTTATTTTCAAGAACCAGACTGAACAGTCAGCAAAGCCTTGGTTCATTGTGGTACACCTGTGCACATAAATAAACCATGAATATATTGAGAAACTACTTGCAGTTGGTAATCGTACAAATTGTTGACAGCGTTTTTGTAACAAACTTTAGGAATAAATGTTGCTAATTTTATACACATAACTTGCCTTACTTTTTAAATACCTTTTTATGTTAGGTGAAATGCTCACACAAATTTTCAAGTGTTACCGTAACACAAAGGTAAAACCCTGTTAAGAAGTTTCTGAAGGGACAGAAAAATTTAAACTTGCTAAATTTCAATTGTATTTACAGAGTCGTAAAAGTTATTCAATCTTCTTAAGAGGGTTTTATGTATGTCATTCAAGTCAAACATATGTTAGGAGTTTACTGACAATAACAGCATATACAGCATTAACAAAACGATTTATTGTGTAACAGATTAAGCAAAGTCATGTTACATCAAATGTCTAGGAAGGCAAAAATTCCTGAGAAATGAGAATGATGGCCTAGCTGCAGAAGTCCAGATTCGTAAGGCCCTCAGCCTTTCATGATGTATTTCTTCTCTCTGCTTCGAAGGGCAAGGGGATGGGGTCCAATCATAAAACCTGTTTTTTAAAACATGTATTTTAAAACATGTATTTTAAACAAAACCACTACAATATACCAATTTTAAACATATGATTTATAAGCAAATTAATTATTACTTTTAGCAGAAATTCCAAAATAATTAGTAACATTTATATAGGGAAACATTTTATTTTATACACATTGTTGAGCAACCTGGTTTTCATATGTAGGAGGTATTTGTTTTCCATTCTCTAAACTAACAAAAACAAAACATTTTAATTTTGATAGGGCAATGACTAATGAGTCTGATCATGATGTTAAGCTTAAGCATGCTATGTCTTATATTAAAATTTTTGCCACTATTTTTTTTTATTCGAATTTTATAACGTCTGCTTGTCGGTTGTCTTTAAAAGTGAAAAAAAAAATTTTTTAAAAGCAGTCTTTAAAATAATTTAACTTTTCAGTGAATATGTTATAAACAATAAAACTTTATTCTGTTTGGAAACAATATAATTGGTTAGGTTTTAGTTTTGTATTTCACAACTTACAAAAATTGCATACTGACATTTTTATTGCAAGTCATTCTAAAAGGTATGACTGAAAGGCAAATAAAAACATTATGTTTGAAACATGTTTTATTCAAAGTGTATTGTTTTAAACATTTTTTAATTTTCTGTTTGAAACAATACACTTTTAACATGTCAACCCTGGTGTTTCACTTCTAGATTCCCTATGCCAACTTTTTGTTCAAGCTCAAGTTATTTTCCTTCCTCCCGGTCCTGTTCTTTACGGTTTTAGGTAGGACACTAAAACCAACTGACATACCAAACCGACAAAATTCACCATATTTAACAATGCTGTAGACTATCATTTGACATATATGAAAACAAAAAATAGAATATTTTTGTATTTAATAACAAATTCTGAATTTTGAAATGAAAATTTAAAAAATATCAAAAATGTTTCAAAAGTACAAAAATATGTTTTATATATGTCAAATCATAGCCTACAACATTGCTGTGTAGTGTGAATTTTTTCAGTTTGGTGTGTCAGTTGGTTTTAGTGGCGTACTTAAAACCGTAAAGTTCAAATTTTGAGGTTTAGGACTCACTACGCAAAAACTATGAAAGATACAAAAATTTTCTGGGAGAAAGATTTAATCACAATTTATGTCTAAAATAAGAAAAACAAATATTTGGTACAAATATTAAAATAAAAAAAGACGTTGAAAACTGTTAACATTCAATGAGAAATCATTTAGATATAACTGTATGCAGTAGCTGCTGCATCTAAACGCTTTTGAAAAACTGAATCTTTGTAAAATAATTTAAATTACACACACACACACACACACACACACACACACATATATATATATATATATATATATATATATATATATATATATATATATATATATATATATATATATATATATATATAGTTGGCCCGCATTACCCGCGGTATTTCGTTCCTCGAACTCCTTATATAACGACAACAGTGTATATTAAAGATACAGTAGAACCCTGTTATAACTTTCCAGCATAGAACATCACTCTTCTTTAGTCCCACCATTTTTCTATAAAGCGTAATGCTTTAATTTCTTGCTTATAAAAACACCGGTACTTTAATTTCCTGCATATAACAACATTTTTTCTCAGAAATAAACCACAACTCGGATAAAATTTTTCTTAACTGTATTATTTTAGACAAAATAACTGAGATGTAGACTAAAACATCAGTACAAAACAAATTAATGTCTGGAAATGCATCAAAAGTGTACATTACTGTGATCCTAACGATGACGATCATGAACCTACAGAAGACAAATGGGAAAGCCTCTCATATGCCACTTTTACCTCGCAATGAAGCGTGCATCACTTGGCGATCAATACAACTGGAGCGCATGCCTAGATCCTTTGTCTCGCCAGCCCACAACTCTCGGGCGGAGAAAACGAGGATCTAGGTACTCTACCACACATTCATGTGTCTAGTGCTTGGCTGGCAGGCAACAATAGTGCACAGGAATGCGATGACCATGTTGTTGTTGTTGTTGTAGTTGTTGCAGCACAGCGTTGCCATCAATGTAGTGTGCCGTATGCCGCAATCCGGCATTGCCAAGTAGCACACAGCTGCCAGCAACTGATGATGTCACCGGCCACATGTGCTACCACCATGCATTTCTTGGGCTCTTGGGCGCCCGAAGGGCAGAAGTAGCAAATGTTATTGGTTTATGTGTCTCCTATGATGTTTATTCAACGGTAATAAATGCATTAAAAAATATTTGAACTAAATTTTTAATGTTTTCGGCAAAGGAAAAAGATTTTTTTCTGCCGGGAATTTCAAAATTAATAATTTATTTGTTTCAAGATTTTGTACCTTTAAAATCATGATTCATCTTATGTGTGGGGTCATCCTATATGCCGGCGAATACGGTAAATAGTAACTATTGTACACGGAATAGAAATGAAACATCATTGTCCTATATTTATTTAGGGGAGTTTTGTTTACCTTTTATTTTCGATTTGAACTTTGAAAGTTAATTAAAGATACCATGTTGCTGTTATTTCTTTTCAAGAGCGTAAATGGTTCGTCTGGAACAGTTTGTTACTTCACAAGTTTCCTTAATGGGATTAATACTACATATGTATGAGAAAAATACTGGAATATGTACAGCATAACATTTTGCTGTCTCTCTCATATCACATATGCATAGGATATACATACATACATATGTACATACACACATACTATATATATATATGTGTGTGTGTGTGTGTGTGTCTTTGGGTGCTTTACCTGCCATACAAATAAATGTTAACAAAATATACACATTAAAAAAATTTTTCCTCTGATATAAGTCCCTCGACACAACAAATCATGTAGCCATGAGACAGAAATGTTTAAGATACAGGACGAAAAAAATCTGCAGACTAAAGAAAGACTGTATAGTATTTACTATCTTACGCTGACAGAACCTCTCTGTCAGTAAAGATAACAGAACCTCGAGCAACCATCAGATGTTTTGGTTTGCAGGGCGAGCAAGTCGACCTAATATGTACACATTTAATGCTATAAACACGAGAACAGTTAAGTTATTGTAGTGGTGTTGCTTTATAAATAAATTCAGCTAATTATGTACAACTTTCTCACTTTCATACCCCATCTAACTTCAACAACAAAAAAGTTTTTCATTGACCAACTTTTAAATGTTTTCTTGTGTAATCAAACACATGTAAGGTGAGAGAAAAATTTCTACATATTTAACAAAGAAATTTTTAGCCTTCTAACTTTTTCGTTGGCGCCCAGATATATGAAGTTACATACCATAAACACTAATACAATTTTGCTATTAATTCTTATGTTATGATGTGATATATTTAACAATGCATAAAAACAGTAAAGCACAACAATATTGTTTAAACCCATTAGAAAGGTACAAAACATCATCTGATGCACGTTTCGATGCTGTAGAATGTGCAAAAATTTTAAGATCAAAGTTAAAATAGAAAATTTGTGTATGTTTGGCAACAGCGCACGCCGGAACAAGGACAGTGCTTATGTCAGTTTCAGTGCGTTGAAATAAACTGTGAATGCCCGTACAATTCTGTACTGCAATCTAAGCATGAGTATCACTCACTGTGTCAAGTGGGGCGGTTGATTATCTGTGCAAATAACAAAATTGATCAACCAATAAAAAGAAAGAAAGTAACAAATTTTAGCCTGGGAATATTTTGAAATCAAAGAAAGCAAAATTCAAATAATTTAAAAATAATAATCTATAACCATTATATTTGTCATTAATTTTTAAGTAACATTAAATAACACATTGTCAACTAAAACCAGGATGATGTATGGTGTACGGTCCTGTATGCGAGAATCCGGGAGTCAACCCTGCTGGGAATCAAGCCCAGATTGTCTTGTTTGGAGGCGAATGGCCTTACCATTCGGCCGCGAACCTCTATTTAACTAAGTATTGAATTGCGCAGTTACACACGTAACAATGGAAGTGGTGCATGGAGTATTGAAATACTTGGCAGATACAGACTACATTCAAAACTTCAGGTTTCGGTTTTCTCCATGTTTGGCGTCGATCTGTTAAACCTAACGGCCTTCAAAAATTGCGTAAGTGATAAACATGCAGCAAAGAGTTCAAATCAAATCGTTGGAAATCTATCCCGGAATAGATTATTCACCTATTTGTGAAACTAATGACTCCGTTCGAGTATGAATGAGATTTCAAAGTCTTTATTCTGCAATAATAAACTCGCAAATATTTCCTGTCTTATATGGTGACCTTTCTTGGCTTAAAAAAACCAACAACAATCAATGAAGGGGAAAAAGAACTCTCACACTTACGTTTATTGATACAATTTTATGCCATCTGTGCTGTCACTGCATTGCAAATGTTTTGCAGAATGTGTATATTCATCGCCTGGAACAAATTAAGTGGGGTGTTAAGCAATGCATTAAAATTGGAACACTTACTTGCTTGTCTTTAGAAATGTGATTCTGAAATTAGAGTGTGTACAAAAACCTACAAGTTTGGTACTATCAATATTTATTAAAAAGTTTAGCAAAACTATGCCAAGTTAATAGCCCATATTAGGTAATTATAGATTTTATTAAGTTAAAAAAGATAGGATGTTGATAAACATGACAGAAAAATATATACAGAAAAATATAAAAGTTAATGAAAAACAGAAATAAAAAAATTGATATCAGCATATAGGCATAGAGAAAAGTTACAGTGTTATCAATATGTCGAAAATTAGGATATTATAGAAAGCATTGATTTACGGTACCGAAAATCGACGATGTTATAGATACATTTACATATCCAAATCGACTCTGTTATCGATGTACCGAAATTACCTAGTATGCAGTTGAATTTAATATTGATATCACAATTTTGATATTGAACAGCCCTAGTCACCACAACACTGCCAGTGATTTTTCATGGAAATATTTACCAAGTAATTTCGTTACTGTACTGTGAAGTTTAGCAACCTTAACGTAATGGCAGGATACTAGGGTTGCCAAAAATGTGTTACATTTGCCCTTATTTATATTTGAATAATGGCTTCAAGAAACTCGTGATTTTAGATTAATACACATGCCTTTTTAACATGGAGATATAGAATATATCCTACACCATATATTTGACAAATTTAACTGTGTAACTTATTATTATAGTTTTATTGCAAGGTACATACAAACAAAATGTGTTTGCAATAAGGTCCTATCTCATTGTTCACAATTGATCTAACATTACAATATTACCTACATCTGGGAGGTGGAGCGATGGTTAAACACTCGTATGTGTAGGATCCTGATTATGGTTTTCCAGGAATTTCGTAATTCACTCCAGATGAATACTAGGATGGTGGCTCTCGTTGATCCCCTTTCCCCAGCGTATTTGCCAAGGCCGTTGGTTGTAGTAAAACCTGCAATAATAAAATAAATAGAAATTTGTGTGACATTCAAACAGTAAACTATCAGTATAACTCAATTTAGAAACGAAACTCACACCCAGGTACCATTTTATATTATCGTAAAATGCTGCTCAAAAAACAATTTGATACATTTTAATGGAAAAAAATTTAGTCATCACAGTGACACTGCAATTTTATAGGTATTATATTTCAATCAGTTTTTTGTGTGAATGCAGGCACTCTGTATGCATAGGTACACGTCAGGGTTTCAAGTAATTAAGTATTACTGCAAACTATTAACAAAATATTATAATTCTATAACTTGTCATGCTAATAACTTGATTATAGGTATATTGAATGTGCACTATCCATTAGATATTCATATCCAATCACACATTGGTAACATCCTGATGTGTAAAAATTTCTATGCTGCAGAAAAGAGCAATAACAATAACAATAGTAAAGTAAAATGTCAATGTCATAATTTTGAAAAAAATATTAAACCTTGTTAACTCACTCATTCCTATACGTATTTTTATATTATCATCGCTTCTGTAACAAAAAATAATTAACAAACAGTTCGAACGAAAAAGTTTAATGTAAAATTATGATGTTTTTTCCTCTGATATATTTATTATGTGACAAGAGTGAAGTGCCATAGTGGTAAAATAATGAATTGACACTCTGGACAATTAGTTTTTTGATTCCAAGTACAATTGTCCATATTTAGATTTTTACATAGTTTTCCTAGATGGCTTCATGTATCTGCTGGGATAGAATCAAACTATACAGCATAGCAGATTCCTTCCTCATTTCCTTAACTACTGGTTCAATCTTATATGACCACGCTGTCGACTATACGTCAAACTTTACATACACATTTTCATTACGTTTTTGACAAGCTCTATATTCCCACTGTCCTTTCATATGCTTGTGGTAATTTACAGAGTTAAAATAAAAATAACTATTTATTCTACAGTCAAATATTTACAGTAATGTATATAGTGTGCTTGTCCTAATAGTCACAGGAATGAACTGTGACAATTAAGGCAATACGACAACACACATGTACAATTTAAATGAGAGCACGTAATTATTTAGATATAAGGACAGTCTAAATGGGTTTTGAACTTTGTTGCAGCAGGTTAAAAACTACTATGACTGTACATGTGCTCTCAGCCTACTGTTAGAATGAAAACAAATATCAGAGGAGGGTATTTGTTGGGTACTTTCAAAATGTTACGCACATTAAGAACACTATTAATGAGCTCTCCAGTACAGAACAACACATGGCTTTTCACAGAGCTAATATCTCACTATCTAAGTAACGAGATAAATACAACTTTATCCAAAGATCCTACAGTAAATTTTGCTTCGGATATTCCGACAATGACAGAGTCATCACTTCAAGTCCTAAAGTTCTAGTAACATGACAGAAATATTGTATGCCAGTTCAGTAGCTTACATAAGAGCTGTAGAGCACCAAGTATGTGCATCAGTGCCCCCTTATCACTCCTTTACTTCCAAGCCACCAATGTATAAGACAAAGCTCTCGGTAGGAGTTGCTCATCAGACCACAATACAGCTCACAAATTTGTAAATAGATTAAATATATTACGAGTACACCAATAGATCTAACCATATGAACTCTGAAACTGCGACTTAGTTTATTTAGTAATTTATTTTCCAGCAACATAACTATTCAAAGGAGTATACTGAATAAATGTTTACTAATACAAATAAGCATGTTAAGGGAGAACGCCTGGGATTCTGGACCTCAAATTAAAAAATTGCGGAAA
Organism: Medauroidea extradentata; assembly: GCA_003012365.1. Taxonomy (NCBI): domain Eukaryota; kingdom Metazoa; phylum Arthropoda; class Insecta; order Phasmatodea; family Phasmatidae; genus Medauroidea; species Medauroidea extradentata. Next base: position 89,358 of record PNEQ01009491.1, read on the forward strand.
AAATAACCCTTGGATATACCAATTGTTTCTCTAGTGCATAATTATGTATGGACTCTGTGCTCTTGTATGCAGAATGTGCGGCGCTGATATTGTGCTTTTTATACAGGACGCTAATTTTTTTCCATTTCCAGTGATATTTCTAAGAACTGCCATTTATAGTACGAGTGAAGCAAGACAATTTACATTTTAAGTTTTGCATTGAGCAATATGTATTTGTTTTTTATTTCAGCTGATTTGTTAACTCCAAAACAGTTGGCTTAAAGACATGGACATTACACTTCTGGGGGTAAAAAACATTGATTTGGAAATATTTAAAGGGGATATTGAACTGAGGAATATGAACGTAACTGCATTTCCCTAGATTAGATAGCGAAAAAATAGTGTTTGTAAAATGTGTATTAAACATATTATGATCCTAAACATAGGTACATTTGGCATAAAAATAATTACATCAATATTTTTGTTTATTCAAAGGAATTAACATTTAAGTTTTTGGTACGGTTTCTTATACAAAGTGCTATTTTTTATGTGTCGGGTTCAAAATAGTAAAAACCTTAACGAAAGTTCTTAGACAATTATACACACATTAAAAATATTCCTGGAATTCTTACTAAGAATTTTGCAACTTCACATACACTACAAAATCGGGGAGTAACGACTATTAAATCGAACAGTTTTGTGTTATCGCCTATCAGATCCCTGGTTATTTACCCTGCCGAATTTCAAATTGACATTAAAAAACACTTACTTATGTGATTCCATTTACACTAATTTATAGACTACAAGGAAGGTTAGGAAATTTGTCCAGTATATTGGTATATGGTATTAACACTTATTCTGCTTTTCAAATATTTTCTTAACAAGAAATTTCCTTCACATATTGGATATTGGGTTACTCCCTTGTATGTTTAAACAGTAGAGTAAAAAAAGTGGGGGAAAAGGAGCTGAGTGTAAATGACCACACTTCAATATATTTTTTACCCTGCAAGTAAAGATACGAAACCAAATAGTACAGTCATGATTGTTCACGTCAGTTGTAAATAGTCTAGTGAATTTTTGTGTTGAAAATGCTATTTCCATGTTCAATAATAAAATATATATGCTACATACAAACTGGTGATAGAATATGTACAATTTTTGCATCAGATTGCTCATTACATTTACATTTAATGAAAACATGTAAGAGGAACCTGTATTATATAGTTAAAATTCACTCAGTTTGCATTGGAACTTAAAGTCCATCCCACATAAGAATTCCGTACACCTTGACAGCCGATGCTACCAATATTTATAACACGCACCAGAATAACATACTATTTAAAACAACTGGACGTGATCATATGGCCTGATGAAGACAGGAACAGGAAAAACTTTAAGCCTTGATAATGACCACCCAGCAGCTTGGCATGTCTACAAAAACCAGTTGCAAAGTCAGAAGCACATAATCCATCCAGAAAAAAGTACTACAGAAAAGTTTTAATAAATGTTACCTGGTACCTTATACAGTATTTTAACATAATTTTTGGGTAAAAACATATGATTCTAGTTGTAGGCCTATCATGTTTTTTTTCAGGGTGCTTACGTGGAAAATTCTATGATTAATGTTTTTTTTAGCAAGTACGTGAGTGGTAAGTAGATAGGTTATGTTCCTCCGAGGACAAGAGGCTGGAGGCTTCGGATTCTCGGATTCGCGCCGCCATCTTGGATTACATCATCGCCGCCATCTTGGATAGCGTCACTGACACCATCTTGTTTCCGGCCGCCATCTTGTTTTCTGTTGCCATCTTGGATTACATCACTTTCAAAATTTTCCAAAATTTTCCAAAATTAAAAAAGATCTAAAAAATAATTTTATATCCATCCGCCATCTTGGAATAATTTATACCCCCGCCATCTTGAAATACTTTTCCCGCCAATTTTCAACAGTCATTTGTTTACATGTTCTGGATGCCGCCATATTTAAATTTAAATTCCTGCCAATTTTCAACACTAATTTGTTTACATGTTCTGGAGGTCGCCATATTTAATGTTTGAAATTCCCCCGCCAAAATAATATATTATTATATTTAGTTCTAGGATGACCACCAGGGGGTTTGAGCCCCCGTCTTTGATTTCTAATTTACTCACTTGATTCGATTCCACCAGGCGACATATGTGTTTAAGGACGACATGGAATGTACCATAGACAGGACTCTCGCCCCTATCATCACTATTATTTTTTATGATTACCTCTAGGCAGTATAATACTTCGTTGCTGTATCACCGACATCATGATATTCATTTTCAATTATTGCATATTTTAAAACCTTTTATAAAAATGTAATAGTGTAGCATGTAAATACTGATTGAGTGTACAAGGACTGGTGCATCTAATGCTCTTTAAGAAAAAGTTATGACAGGCTTATGAAATAATGTCTCTCAAGACACGCACTGTAAGTTTTAAAAATCTGATTTATTTAAAATCTGAAAACACTATATACACAACACAATAAAAAACTATATACACAATATTTACACTATATACAAAGTACACTATTCCTGAGACGACCAGGCAGGTCCTCGTCCCACCTATGTTTGGAGGAGAAGAGTTTACTCCTGGAAGCGAGCGGTGGCGGTGTGGAGGATCTCCACCATGACGTGCTGAGCCTGTAGCTGGTGCTGCAGCTCCAGGATTCCCTCATGCTGGCCCCGAACCTGGGCCCGCAGCGCACAGGGCTCTCGCAGCACTTCCTACCTAGCATCCACACCTTCCGCATCATCTTCCTGCTCGTTATCATTGTACACTTCGTCCAGGTCCTTGGTTCACATGGTGGATGAGCCCATTGTTGAACACAGAGCGTACTCATTGCCTTCATTCTCAAGGGGTAGAACCTCGACCTTAGAGACACCCATCACGGTAGCCCTGTAGTATTGTCTTCTTCATCGCTCCACAGCAATGGTAGAGATGGATGCACTGGTGTAGCCGATCTACGAAGTGACGTCCTGCTTCGGTCGCACCCAATAAGAATGAGTGGTGGTGCTGGAGTATATGCCTCCTTATAAGTTGAATTATATCATCAAATGCTTCCGCGTATTCCTCTAACAAGGCATGGAACACTTCCTGCTCACTCGACTAGAAAATATATGAACTGGTAGAGGTGTAAATATCCGCTAGCCTCCCTGCTCGCACGCCGGACAGGTCTCTACGCACGGAGCATGACTCAACCAGGTCTGCGGCCGCACACGGGACAGTCCAGCGCCTCGCGAGGGAGAGATGACGAAACTGCTCGCCTTACTCCGACCAGCTAATCGCCGCGAGTTTCAACACGCTCAGAGTACATGTGCGCAGTCATCACAGACCAGTAAAAGAACTTTTGCTTTTAAATAATAACACAGAAATTTAGTTTTAAACAATTATATTAATTTATTCCTTCATACATAAGAATTCACATTATTTATACATAATGTCTCATTGACGAATACATCTGTCGTGGCTTGCATCGAACCCCAACCATCGCACAAGAACATTATTTCCTTTACTCTTCAAAACCTTCTCGACTAAATACGTGTTTGGATACTTGGTAACTTGAATTTCTTCGCCGTAGAAACCTCCTCGAATAGCCGTACCTTCCACATCTTCTAGGTAGTAGGTCCTTGGTTCGTAGTGACGAATCTTGGCCACTTTAAATATTTCATTGCTCCAGTTTGGTGTGAAGCCTTTAGAAAATGTTCCCTTCACTCGCGATATCCTTACATAGTCTTCAACCTTCACTTTATGCATGTGCAGGTCTAGTTTCTTCTTATTTTTATAAACAGTGTGCAGTAAAGAGTTGCCCTTGACATCCACAGGCTTCATGTTCGTGGTCCGATGTACTTTATTGTTATAGTTCGAGATCAGACGAGATAAAATATCTAGCCACCTGTAGTTTCCTTGAGCTGAGAATTTTTTCCACATTTCATTCTTCAAAGTACGATTAAAGCGTTCCACAATACTAGTCTTAAGACCACTATGGGCTGAATAATGGTTTATTTTATATTTTGACATCAGTGCTAGGAAATTAAAATTGTACAATTCCTTGCCGAGGTTAGTGTGAAGGTTCATGCATGGGCCTTTATCATGCAAAACAACATTCATTGCATCAGTTACGTCCCTGCCGCCCTTAGTTTTTAAAGCATAAGAAATAATTTTAACCGAGTCTGCTTGATACAAGTCCTTCAAAGCAAACACCCACACTATTCTTCGAGGCCAGTTTCACCTTGCAAGCTTGTGAAGCTCACTAGCACTATTTTTGAGGCCTAATTATATGTATCTGTCTTCACATAAATCTTTGATGATGCTAAATATTTCATTTGTATGTGAATTATTTCTGGCCTGCTGAGAGGCAACTTGTATACGTCTGTCTACAATTTCGTTAACATCATTCCAGTAAACATATTCAGGAAGTCTCCCAACTTCCCTTTTCTTATGTAGATCGAGACCAGAACCTATGTATGACCCACACAACTCTGTGCACTCTATGCAACCATATCCTCACACAACTATGCATTCACCTCACATTCCACAACCATCTCCTCACACAACTATGCATTCTATATGTGCTCCACTACCATCTCCTCACATAACTGTGAATTCTATACGTGCTCCACAACCATCTCCTCACACAACTATACACGCTCCACATGCTCCACAGTCAGCTCCACACCAGTCTCCACACACTCCAAACAAGCCTATGCATACTCCACATGCTCCTCAATTATCTCCTCACACAACTATACATGCTCCACATGCTCCACAGTCAGCTCCACACCAGTCTCCAGACGCTCCACACAAGCCTATGCATACTACACATGTTCCTCAATCAGCTCCTCACACAACTATACATGCTCCTCAAACAAATGTGCATATTCCACATGCTTTGCAGTTAGCTCCTCATGCTCCTCAGTCAGCTCCTCACACAACTGTATGTCCTCCTCACACAACTATGCATTCTCCTCACATGCCTCAACTCCCATTTACTTATGCTGAGCATGGCTCCACACATGCTCCTCACGCTCCATACCAGTCTCCACATGCTCTTCCTCACTCTCCTCACATCTCCTCACATCTTCATATCCTCCACACATGACTACACAAATTCTGCATGCTCCAACCTCCTTGAGAGCCACCATATTTTATTTATCATTAGTTCTGTTGTGTGGAAACTATGTTTAATTAATTTTACTCAAGTATGACTTACACATTTTAGCTATCCTACATTAAACTTAAAATAATAATCATCTCCAGTCCACTCACATCAGACTTTTACAATAGCTTATAATTTTCATACCTTGGGTAGTAGGATTTACATTATTTTTTATTCTGTGACTAAAGTATTCTTTGCTTCCGCTTATTATATATTAACATAAAATCACAGGACCCACATTGAACTAACCAGTTCCAGCCTACAATTACCTAAGGAAAACCATCAAGAATGACCTAATGCGATCCATCAACCAACCACATAACGGTCAGTACGCAGTTATTTATCATAGTTCCCATTTTTCTACATTAAATTTCACAACAGCACTATATTTTAATTTGTTATAGTAAATTATAATTAATTTACAGACATACATTATCAAACCACCATACCACTCTATCATATATCTGGCATTATTCATAACACAACTCAACTTCTCTGATCAGTTTCACCTTAACATGCCTTTACGTGCCTCACAAACCATAAGCGATCCTGACGTCAACTGAAATTTAGGAACATTCAGACATCTTCCACAACCATAATTCAAGTATACACCAACCTAACTCTAGCAGTCATATAGTTCAAACCTTAAATATCACGAAACATACCAATCACCCCATTTACCGTATTTTCATTACAGAAATATTACCAGATAGGGCAAAGAGGTAAGATACCATTCAATATCCACAAGAGCATGCTCACCCCTACTCTCCAGGTAGTGGCTCGCTCGCACGTGAAGGCCTGCGTGTCACTAGGATGACTTGATGGTACCTGTGGTCAGTCCTGAGGTGTTGACATATATATATGAACACTTGAAAGGAGGAGGGTGGGTTTGTAACACACTGGTTGGAGAGTAGGGGGTGCATATTGGGAGACTAGCAAGGAGTAGTCTCTCCTGGGCTCTTAGGGCTTCGGTTTGCAGTAGGAGGTTGAGTGTAATACATGTGTGTGGGACAGTAGCGGTGACGAAATGCTCAACGAACTGTACAATACTGTCATTGCATGGACTTCTCAAGAAACATCAGCCTCATCACTACCACCACCACCACCACTGATTCGTCTACATCAGCGCACCTGTGAACATGAGTATGAGAAACGATGGTTGGATTTATTGAGTCAGCTAAGTGGCCTGCTGTCTTCTCCACGACTCCCTACAAAAAAGGCCAACAATAGAGCATCCTGTGATCGTCGTGGCACATTTTGTGCCTGTGGTGGAAGAGAGGAGGATGACGATGACGAGAAGGCTCTGTCTTCCCTGATGGATAAGGTGAGGGACAGGACGACGACGGTGATGAGGAGGAGATAGCTTGTTTATCATGCCTAACCTCAGAATGACTCCAGCATCAAGAGAGGGATTGGTCCCCATTTGGATTTATGGAGGATCCTCGACACAGCAAAGGTACATACCCTTCATTCTATTGAAGGGTCAGCATGAGAGAAGTCGTGTCCAGCGAGCTATATTACAGCATCATGGCTAGAGGCTCAGCTTGTCAAATATTGTTGGTTTCACCACCACTACTTATAATTCGCATCTAAATGTGCTTGTCATGGGTAGCCTCTGAGGAGGGGGTAACATGGCGTGTTGAAGAGTGAGCATGTGTAAACTGGAGAGAGAGATGTGTATGCAGTTGTGGGGCTGATGTGTAGCTATGTGCGGAGCTGCGTACATATGGTGATATGTTTACAGGGGTGTAGAGTTTTGTGTATAGGGTGAGGGATATTTCCAATGCCTTCAGTGTATATGCTTCTTGTGGTTGGAAGATATGGATGGGAAGATGATGATTGTGTCTGCAGTACAAATAGTGGTGCCTGTGGAAATGCATGCATTGTTGTGTGTGGAAGGAACTATGCTTGTGCCGTACCTGCGGTGCTATGTACTGTTCTTGCAGTGCATAGGGAGAAGTTCTTCTGCAGGTTTTACATTGCTTGTATTTTGAATGTTGGTGCCTGTAGTTCATTTTGTGGTTAATGAGTTTATTTTGATTATAATGGTGTTCGGTTTTGAAATGATAAATTTTTTTTATGTATGGCTTGTGCTTCATGGTGGAATTTTTGTCTGAGATATGAAATGCCTTAGGGGTTTCATTAGTGTATTAAAGTTTTGTTTTGGTAATGGGTGATATGTATGTAGTTTGGTTTGATCTTTTTGGATTTGCTTTTACTTTTTGTACAGTAGTTGTGTTCTTAAGGTAAATATAATGGGTGGTATGTATGCTTATACAAGGAGTACTGGTGTGATGAATAAAATTGTGGTTTATATAGTTGTTTCATTGGTAGGGAGTAGTTAACTCAGTTGTTAGATGGCAATTATGTTTGTCTCTTTATGTAGACTAAAGCTGTAGAAATTGTCTGCTGCCATGCTCTTGTGGATATTGAATGGTATCTTACCTCTTTGCCCTATCTGGTAATATTTCTGTAATGAAAATACAGTAAATGGGGTGGTTGGTATGTTTCGTGATATTTAAGGTTTGAACTATATGACTGCTAGAGTTAGGTTGGTGTATACTTGAATTATGGTTGTGGAAGATGTCTGAATGTTCCTAAATTTCAGTTGACGTCAGGATCGCTTATGGTTTGTGAGGCACGTAAAGGCATGTTAAGGTGAAACTGATCAGAGAAGTTGAGTTGCGTTATGAATACTGCCAGATATGATAGTGGCATGGTGGTTTGGTAATGTATGTCTGTAAATGAATTATAATTTACTATAACAAATTAAAATATAGTGCTGTTGTGAAATTTAATGTAGAAAAATGGGAACTATGATAAATAACTGCATACTGAACGTTATGTGGTTGGTTGATGGATCGCATTAGGTCATTCTTGATGGTTTTCCTCAGGTAATTGTAGGCTGTAACTGGTTAGTTCAATGTGGGTCCTGTGATTTTATGTTAATATATAATAAGCGGAAGCAAAGAATACTTTAGTCACAGAATAAAAAATAATGTAAATCCTACTACCCAAGGTATGAAAATTATAAGCTATTGTAAAAGTCTGATGTGAGTGGACTGGAAATGATTATTATTTTAAGTTTAATGTAGGATAGCTAAAATGTGTAAGTCATACTTGAGTAAAATTAATTAAACATAGTTTCCACACAACAGAACTAAAGATAAATGAAATATGGTGGCTCTCAAGGAGGTTGGAGAATGCAGAATTTGTGTAGTCCTGTGTGGAGGATATGAAGATGTGAGGAGATGTGAGGAGAGTGAGGAAGAGCATGTGGAGACTGGTATGGAGCGTGAGGAGCATGTGTGGAGCCATGCTCAGCATAAGTAAATGGGAGTTGAGGCATGTGAGGAGAATGCATAGTTGTGTGAGGAGGACATACAGTTGTGTGAGGAGCTGATTGAGGAGCATGAGGAGCTAACTGCAAAGCATGTGGAATATGCATATTTGTTTGAGGAGCATGTATAGTTGTGTGAGGAGCTGATTGAGGAGCATGTGGAGTATGCATAGGCTTGTTTGGAGTGTGTGGAGACTGGTGTGGAGCTGACTGTGGAGCATGTGGAGCGTGTATAGTTGTGTGAGGAGATGGTTGTGGAGCACGTATAGAATGCACAGTTATGTGAGGAGATGGTTGTGGAGCACGTATAGAATGCATAGTTGTGTGAGGAGATGGTTGTGGAATGTGAGGTGAATGCATAGTTGTGTGAGGATATGGTTGCATAGAGTGCACAGAGTTGTGTGGGTCATACATAGGTTCTGGTCTCGATCTACATAAGAAAAGGGAAGTTGGGAGACTTCCTGAATATGTTTACTGGAATGATGTTAACGAAATTGTAGACAGATGTATACAAGTTGCCTCTCAGCAGGCCAGAAATAATTCACATACAAATGAAATATCTATCATCATCAAAGAAATATCTGAAGACAGATACATAGAATTAGGCCTCAAAAAGAGTGCTAGTGAGCTTCACAAGCCTGCAAGGTGAAACTGGTCTCGAAGAATAGTGTGGATGTTTGCTTTGAAGGACTTGTATCAAGCAGACTCGGTTGAAATTATTTCTTATGCTTTAAAAACTAAGGGTGGCAGGGACGTAACTGATGCAATGAATGTTGTTTTGCAAGTTAAAGACCCATGCATGAACCTTCACACTAACCTCGGCAAGGAATTGTACAATTTTAATTTCCTAGCACTGATGTCAAAATATAAAATAAACCATTATTCAGCCCATAGTGGTCTTAAGACTAGTATTGTGGAACGCTTTAATCGTACTTTGAAGAATGAAATGTGGAAAAAATCCTCAGCTCAAGGAAACTACAGGTGGCTAGATATTTTATCTCGTCTGATCTCGAACTATTACAATAAAGTACATCGGACCACGAACATGAAGCCTGTGGATGTCAAGGGCAACTCTTTACTGCACACTGTTTATAAAAATAAGAAGAAACTAGACCTGCACATGCATAAAGAGAAGGTTGAAGACTATGTAAGGATATCGCGAGTGAAGGGAACATTTTCTAAAGGCTTCACACCAAACTGGAGCAATGAAATATTTAAAGTGGCCAAGATTCGTCACTACGAACCAAGGACCTACTACCTAGAAGATGTGGAAGGTACGGCTATTCGAGGAGGTTTCTACGGCGAAGAAATTCAAGTTACCAAGTATCCAAACACGTATTTAGTCGAGAAGGTTTTGAAGAGTAAAGGAAATAAAGTTCTTGTGCGATGGTTGGAGTTCGATGCAAGCAACGACAGTTGTATTCGTCAATTAGACATTATGTATAAATAATGTGAATTCTTATGTATGAAGGAATAAATTAATATAATAGTTAAAAACTAAATCTCTGTGTTATTATTTAAAAGCAAAAGTTCTTTTACTGGTAATGGTATAAAACTGCTACAAGGGTGTTTGGGAAGCAGTCTGTGATGACTGCGCACATGTACTCTGAGCGTGTTGAAACTCGCGGCGATTAGCTGGTCGGAGTAAGGCGAGCAGTTTCGTCATCTCTCCCTCGCGAGGCGCTGGACTGTCCCGTGTTCGTCCTCAGACCTGGTTAAGTCATGCTTCTCGCGTAGAAACCTGTCCGGTATGCGAGCAGGGAGGCTAGCGGGTGTTTACACCTCTACCAGTTCATATTGTCTAGTCGAGTGAGCAGGAAGTGTTCCATGCCTTGTTAGAGGAATACGTGGAAGCATTTGATGATATAAGTCAACTTATAAGGAGGCATATACTTCAGCACCATCACTCATTCTTATTGGGTGCGACCGAAGCAGGTCGTCACTTCGTAGATCGGCTACACCATTGCATCCATCTCTACCATTGCTGTGGAGCGATGAAGAGGACAACACTACAGGGCTACCGTGATGGGTGTCTCTAAGGTCGAGGTTCTACCCCTTGAGAATGAAGGCAATGAGTACGCTCTGTGTTCAACAATGGGCTCATCCACCGTGTGAACCAAGGACCTGGACGAAGTGTACAATGATAACGAGCTGGAAGAGGAGGCGGAAGGTGTGGATGCTAGGTAGGAAGTGCGGCGAGAGCCCTGTGCGCTGCGGGCCCAGGTTCGGGGCCAGCATGAGGGAATCCTGGAGCTGCAGCACCAGCTACAGGCTCAGCACGTCATGGTGGAGATCCTCCACACCGCCACCGCTCGCTTCCAGGAGTAAACTCTTCTCCTCCAAACATAGGTGGGACGAGGACCTGCCTGGTCGTCTCAGGAATAGTGTAGTGTGTATATAGTGTAAAAATTGTGTATATAGTTTTTTATTGTTTTGTGTATATAGCGTTTTCAGATTTTAAATAAATTAGATTTTTAAAACTTACAGTGCGTGTCTTGAGAGACATTATTTCATAAGCCTGTCATAACTTTTTCTTAAAGAGCATCAGATGCACCAGTCCTTGTACACTCAATCAGTATTTACATGCTACACTATAACATTACTATAAAAGGTTTTAAAATATGCAATAATTGAGAATGAATATCATGATGTCGGTGATACAGCAACGAAGTATTATACTGCCTAGAGGTAAGCATAAACAATAATAGTGATGATAGGGATGAGAGTCCTTGTCTATGGTACATTCCATGTCGTCCTTAAACACATATGTCGCCTGGTGGAATCGAACCAAGTGAATAAATTAGAAATCAAATACGACAGCTCAAACCCCCTGGTGGACATTCCTAGAACTAAATATAATAGTATATTATTTTGGCGGGGGAATTTTAAACAGTAAATATGGGGCCCTTCAGAACATGTAAACAAATTAGTGTTGAAAATTGGCGGGAATTTAAAAATTAAATTTGGCAGCATCCAGAACATGTAAACAAATGACTGTTGAAAATTCGCGGGAAAAGTATTCCAAGATGGCAGGGGTATAAATTATTCCAAGATGGCAGATGTATATAAAATTATTTTTTAGATTTTTTTAATGTTGGAAATTTTGGAAAATTATGGAAAATTTTGAAAGTGATGTAATCCAAGATGGCGAACGAAAACAAGATGGCGACCGAAAACAAGATGGCGACCGAAAACAAGATGGCGACCGAAAACAAGAAGGCTGCCGGAAGCAAGATGGCGGCAGTGACGTCATCCAAGATGGCGGCGATGATGTAATCCAAGATGGCGGCGCGAACCTGAGAATCCGAAGCCGCCAGCCTCTTGTCCTCGGAGGAACAAAACCTATCTACTGTGGTACTATTTAATATCAATTCCACGTGAGATTTTGTGCCTGTCAACTGCAAAAATGTAGGCCTACATATGTATTATCAATAGGAAACGCCAGAAGACCTAAGCTTATGTATTTCCCAGCCATTAAAGTGTACTTGTTTAGTCATATTATAGCATTTGGCTATAGAAAACAATATTTGAAGTTTAATGTTATTCATTTTACTGTATTTAATTAATATTTTTCGTTCAATTCTTAGCTATGCTAACCTAATGTATGTACTTAATTTTGTTTTAATTTTCTTTTATTATCTATGTTTAATATTTTTCTCTTTGAATTACTAAGGTTAGTTAGTTAGCTAGTTAAAAATTATTTATTCATATTTTTTTTTATTTTTGCTAGAACTCACATACAAAGCAGTAATTTTATTTTTAATTTCTTTTGTTTATTTTTTTTTCTATTCGTCTCGGTTTAAGACTATCTCCAACCTAAATACTGCTATGGTAAACCAACGCGAAGGCTAGAGAACAGCCGCGAGCGAGGGGGGTTGCCGAGAGATGGAAGAGTCTTGGTCCGACATCGAAGCCGATATGGGGTGAACTTTTTATGTTTACTACGCTAGTTAATATCCAGCGCCATCCTAATGATTTTTACATTTCTTTGCTGTGACCAAAGACCAAGTTTAAGTTTAGGAAGGACGTGTTCAGTTTGAGAAGAGCCAATGTACCATAATTATGTTATATTTCTTAGTGCGCAAGATTTTGAAGACGCGGCGGGACGCTTTGATGACGCCATTTGCAACAGGATGCTGATTGGTATGATGCCGATCCAACTTTAATTAGTTTCACGCACTATACACCCGTTTGACTTTTCATCGATTGTAAACATCATTTTTTTTTATTTTTAATTATTTTCGGAAGAGACTTATTTAATTTGATTTATTAAGGCTTATCCTGAACCAGTAGTCCTGATTTTTCTAGACGCATTTGAGCTTAGCCGAGGAACTATTAAGAACCCTGAGATGGTATTTAAGTGTTTTAGTGTAAAGGGGAATAATAACTTTGTATTTTGAACTTTAATTTTTCGTCGTGGAGACAGTCATTTAAAGCTTATTTTCGGCAACTAATATCTTGCATTAAATTGCTTCATAATTAATTATTTTACATTTATTTTAGTATTTAATTGATCTAAGATTCATTTGAAGCTAAATTATTTTAAGTTTAAATTAATTTGGATTTGAATTACACAGGAAAGGATGTGTTAGTACTAATTAAATCAGCCTACAGAGTTAATTATATTAATTTATGTGAGCAGTATTCGATTCAAAATTTTCAGATTTTCTTCAATAAATTTAATTTATTTTCAGAGGGCTCTTTTACTCCAAGGTTAAAGTTGTTTTTCCAGCGTCTTCCAGAGAAAGGTAAAAAAAAACACCTTCACCCTAAAACTAACTTACTGTATTAAATTTCAAGCTAATATTTGGTCTCCACAAACACACTGTAAATTATATTTAATTTTATATACACCTATACAATATGTACTACTATTACCAAAATATTTAAATATGATTTGGGCTATTATACCTACCCAGGTTTGTTTATTACTACTTACACTTTATGTTGATGTATTACTTTCATTAAGGTTGTTAGAATGAAAATTTTTACTATGTTGTCTGCAAAAATTATTCTTACAATTTTTTAGTATTGTGAGTGGTACGATTATGATTACAACATTGATATAAAATTTGTTCTAGTTTCGAAGGTAGGCCCTACCATACAAGGTAAGTTTTTTTTGGATAGTCTACTATATGAAACTTAAAATAACTGCTTTATGTTCTAATAGCGCAGAACCAAATTGAAGGACAAGAAGAGTAATTGTAATAATGCTTGTATGGATTATTTTATTTTAGTTTACAGATGTTTGCTTGCATTTTTATATGTTCTTGCAATTTCAGTTTGTTGTAACCAAATAAGCTAATGTTTAAACTTTTTAGGTATAAAGAAGAAATAAAAAAACAGTAATTAGTACATACATAAGTTACCCATACATTTTTGTTTATTTTTGGTGATGCCATTAAATATTACAACAATTCTGAGCATACCTAGGAAAATATACTATAAATAATGTAAAAACTTGAATGCTTATATTAACTTAACATCTGTAGAGTAGTCTATTCATACTGCAATATGAAGTAATTCTCCATTAATATTGCCTACCTAACCCTAAGATTAATGTGCAGCGCTTGATACTGAGGTCTTCAGCAGTGCTGGTCATGGGTGACTTGAGGTGAGTATGGAGCAGCGCCGGAATGAAAGGGCAGGGGAAACGGGTACTTGTCTGAGATTTAAAATATAATCAAAAGATAATCACAACAAATTTTGCAGTTCATTGTAATCATATACCTTAACTGTTGGCACGTTTTGACTGTCACCTGGAAAGCACATGGTGGTGGAAGGATACATAATATCTTCGTTTACATAGTCCTATTTTTTATAGTCTGTCAAATAATGGGATTATTACCTATATGGTATGAACTGTAATACATTCTCTATTCTTACAACACATGCTTTTATCATCATCATTGTAAAATTTAAAATATTTGTGGTGTCAAAACACTTAGGCACACATTGGCGAAAGTACAGCTCTTAAAATTATGAGGACAATGAACACATCTAATGGAATTATTATATGGTATGAACTGTAATACATTCTCTGTTCTTACAACACATGTTTTATCATCATCATTGTAAAATTTAAAATATTTGTGGTGTCAAAACACTTAGGCATACATTGGCGAAGGTACAATTCTTAAAAAACACATTCTACACAATGATGATAATCTATCTGACACTCACTCACAATTGGTCTGCCGCACTGTGGTGTGTTCTTTCCAAATTCAGAGCCACCCTGAACTCTCCAATCTCCCTTCACAGTCACCACCTCCTCCTGCAATACATTACATCCCCTTAGAGTCATAACAAGCATAGACTATCTATACTGAAAGATTGACTTAATAATAAATATGAGTTATTCACGTTTCTAATCTTCAACTGAGGTTCAATTTAATGTGATTAGGTTTGCAGTATGTTTGAATTTTTGTTGTATTCCAAACAATGGTTTTGTACGATTAGTAACAAAATTCTGTTGTTTCCCCCTTAAAGTATCTAGTTATACTTAACTCGACCTTCGCAAGTTTATTATGATGTTTCTGTCTCATAAATAACGATCATATTGGAATGTGGCTTAAAAATATGTTTCTACTATCAATTTAATTTTAACAAACACAACCCTCGAAAATATACAGAAACTGTAAGTGGATGTATAAAATACGAAAATAATAAAATCATTGATTGGAAATTATGAATCAGCATATTCAAAGAACAGTTGAAAAATTAATGACATTCATGTATGCAGAACAGAATTCCCTTACAAATATACACACACAAGATGGATTTTCGGCAAGTTGTAGATGATATAAATTTTGTATAAACAGTGCTTTCGTAAATAAAATTTAAAGTCATGAAAACAAGAACATATAAAAATTATTAAGTAAATAGCAAGGTCATACATTAATTCAGATCGTACTTACAATATAATTTCATGCAATACAACGCAAACATGTATTTCTGCCAAACATGTTGCAATTCCAACAGTAAAATAGTAATTAAAATCCACAGTTTGAAGTGCATATTTGTTAAGTTATTACGATTCCAAACAAATATATAAAGTTAGCCACAATGGCCTAGTGTGTTATGTAGAAAACAATTCAACCCGCCAGCTTTATGAAGCTGTATAGCCATGCTGCCAGGCAGCACATCATTAAAATTAAAGTCACCTGAATTTGTTATCAAATGAGCTTAGTGAGTAGCAAATAATAATACGAAGAAGAAAAAAATATAAATAAAATTATTCACAACTGGGCAACTGCATGTTGACAAGCAGTAACCTTCACATCAATCACCTACCGATCCCCTTCTAAACTTTCCAACTCCTCTCACAGTCACCAATTCCTCCGAAAGTAAATTCCTCTCCTACGCTAACCTCCAAAAAATTGACTAACTTTCCTGCTCCGTTCTGCTCCTAATCACTTGCATATTCTCACTGTTATTCCCTCTTCTACTATACTCTGCCTTTATCAACACGCAGTCTAACATATCTCAGCCTCCTTCTCCAGTCACTACCTTGTACATCCTGACCAACATTTCTACTCTTCTCCTTTCCTTCAACGAGCTCCATCCCAGTTCCTTAAACATCAAATATGGCTGAAAGTTCATTTTGTCCTTACCAGCCTGTCCTTGCCTTCTTCATTTATCCTTCATCCACCTTGCTACCTATCTTTGCACTTTCTTCAGCTCCCGCAATTCCAATTCCACATATGAGTCTCACTTCACTGCTATATACTTCAACAATGGTCAAATTAACACCCTTCAATATCATACCCAGCATTCCATCTAGCAGTCTTAGCTAGCATAGCAGTATTCATTTACACATACGTAGAGGTACGTAAATTTCGCGTATACATTCCAGGTCATGTTGAACGCCAATTATGTATACTTCCTTGTCATATCTGTGACTTACTGGCGGCTGTTACGAAACGTGTTTGAATATACTGCAATCCAGTAGTAAATATGGAAATAATGCGAAGTGTTATCACTTGCTACCTGCTTGTACGGCTATAAGCCAAATTATAATCGATACTGGCCAGTGGGTGTATAGGAGTGTCAAGTCTAGGCTGCTGCCAGATGAATCCGCGAAATTGACGTACCTCTACACATACGCTCCCCACCTTACATACAGTTCAACACTTAAGTTGATTTCACTTTCACTTTCATTTAAATAATTTTAATTAATTCTATTTTACTATGTTCCAACCTCCTGAAATACGATTGTTTGCATTGTAAGGCTGTTCGATAGGGAAACATATGAAGTGTTAAGTGACTGACGTAATTTACAAACAATTATTTGTGAGAAAGACAGAAACTTAACTTCTATCGCACTGTAGGGATACTACCTATGTAGTGTACGTGTTAGGTATTGGAACTATGAATTTAAGGAAATTAAGTGTTATTTAGGGCCTAAATAGTGTTGTCAGTAATTTAGATAATACCATTATGTTAACAAACCTGAAAAATTTCAAACATTTTAATTAATTTACAACACTACAACTACGGCCGAGCGATGCATGTGTATAACATTGCAGAATCTTGTAACGACATCAATTTTATTAGATTTTAATTTTGTGCAACCCCCACGAATGGAGCCTAGGCATTGCGCAAACACTTGCTCCCTTCCCTCCTCTTGTAGACCTGGACATCGTGAGAAATGCCGGAGATAAATCAGTGTATTAGTTTTGTATGGGCGGCAGAATTAACGCCCAATAATATGACGTAATTAACAAAGAATTGTTCAAATCAATACGTAAATGAATGCCAGCAATTAAACGAACTGCGCTTATCGATTTCTTAGTTTACACCCCAAACTCAATGACGTAATGTATCCCGTCGTGTGATTCCAACAGGATGTCATTGCACCTACGCACCAGGGCGTCTGTGAACTTCTGCATGTAATTGTTCTCCGGTCTTATAATATCGTTACGTTGTCTCTTTCCGTGGCCTGCCCGTTTCCCCGATCTCGCACATTGTGATTACTTTCACCAAGCAGCGGACACTGAACAAACTGAACGCTGTCATCCGTCACGATATCGCCACAATAGCACCAAGGCATGCAGGAATGTAAAACGGAACTTCAAGGAGACGTTTCGAAGCTTAATAAAAATGAGCCGTCGCTTTTGGAAGATACAATTTCCGTAGCCACGTGAAGGTGTATGTGTTTGTAACGTAAATGGTCTGTGCTGCATTTCAAACTTCGGAATTCATTTTTCAGTGATTTATATTGCTACTTTGTCAGCCTGTACTTATTGTAATATTCGTGGCATACCGTAGTCACTTCTGTAAACTGCGATAAAAATAAAAATTGTATGTTTGGATACTGAATTTCTTATTTTCTCAATTTGTAATACAATTTTTATGGCGTTTTCTTTGATAAAGTAGAAAGTCAAATTTTCCTGCAGTAGTGATTCAACAAAAAAAGGTAGCTTTTAAAACTTATTAATGTTATGTATTTTACTATGTCTGATTTGTCAGTTCAATACATGTTTTAACAATTTTCCAACATGTATATGTGAGTGTATTTGTGAGTGAGCGAATATAGTTCGTTTTGAATCCGATGATTTTACAAAATGTTGTAGTAAATTATATATTTTAATCTTACGTTTAACTAATAAGCGTACATATTTAAATGTAAACAATTTGAGGCATAAGCTACAGAAATTATAAAATGTTATTGTTTAATGTGGCCTATCTAATGTTTACGTAAGATTTATATTTAACTGTCTAACGATTACAACACATTTTAAATTAATGTTAAAGAAGTTTGTTCTTTACTAATATTGTAATAAATATGCTTACATTTGTGAAGTTCATTTCGGTAATATATTAATATTTCAATCGTAGGCACTAACAAATATTCGAAAGTTTTTGAGTATACAGGGGCGTGTCTGATATTATTTCAAAGTTTGTAGGTTCGATACCCGCTAGTAGATTTTTAGGTTTTAAAGTGATTACAAATGTCCATTATTAGATAACAATAGCGGAGATTTGCCAATTTTTTTTTCATTCATTAAAGTTAAATTCATTATAATTGAGTAGTAATAATATAAGCAAAAAAACTAAATTAATTACTCTCGTAATTACTAACTATATATAATTTTCAGGTTTATAGTAAAAGCATAATATTTTGAATGTCCGGCTCTCGAAACATTGGCATAATGTTCTTTCCACTTAGTGCGTTTCTGAAAAATTTAATACACTAACAAGAAGCTTTGTTAATTGACGTTGGCAATGTGTGGTAGATAAAACCCTAAGTAAAACGTCATTGTTATTCTGGATGGTGTTGCGCACCGAAGAAGCCCGTTGTGTCCCGTTCAGTGACTGCAAGGTCAGGAAGCAAAACAGCTGATACTCCCCGAGCCAAACTTCCTGGCTAAATTTATCTTTCACGTGGGCGGCCAGCATCTTTTGGCGACCTCCCGCCACTTTCCTCGTTGTTTGTTTCTTGTTCTTATTGTCGCTCTATAGCGTCTGGCTTTCACGTGCAGAATATATATAAAAAGAAACATTTCGTTCCTTTATGATTTTATCTGGTATCTCACAGAAATTAAAATTATGTGGAATTACTCATTAAGACTCGCTATGCAGTTTGTTAACGGCAAAACAAAATTATGAACTTACGTATTCACATTTCAATCTCTACCGGAAATTTCCTATTCAAATGCAAATAAACTAAAAATTTAAAATTATTTGAATGCTCTATATCAGTGTGTCCGTATGTATGCGTATCTGCATTGTGAGACCAATAAAATCATTTGTTAAGGGGATTTGTAGCAATGGTATTTTGTGCATTCCGCTAAATTATGGGTTTTAATATATTATTTTTATTTTTTTTTATTTAAAAGAATATGCTTCGTTTAGTTTATGACTTTACACTAAGTAAGAAAGTTTTAATTTACGAACAGAATATCTCTGAATGTAATATAAAGTTCGAAATTTTAAATGTCTCTTACAGAGAAAAAACTAAGAAATTCGAAAAATTTTAAGTGAGTGATTCTTTAAAAAATCCTTGTTCGTGTTGAAATATCCTAAAAAATATATTTGTCATGTGAATTGTTCAAAAAGGCAGGTCTGAAAAATAGCTGAGTCAGTACAATTAATACAGAAGTCGGTGAGTATTCTCCGACCCAGTGATTTTCAAAGATTTGACGTGTTGAAGTTGCTCCAGCTGGATTAGTGAAATAGCCCTTGGAATCGTTAAATGTTTACCAATTTCTATTTACATAGCAGTATTTTTTCGTTGTAATTTATGTACAGAATATTCACGAAGTCCCGCTATCAATTGAAAATAAACAACTTGGAAACTATTAGTGACAGAGAATCGAATTTTGTTTTAAAATTTTCTGCAGATAACAAATTTTTTTTTTCCTGTGTTGCAAGACTGTATTGCATAAAAATGGCAACGCTCCAGGAAAAGGCTCAATGTGTCATCCAGTATACAAAATCAAGATATGTGACAATAATACTGCGGAACTATCAACGTCGATATAAGAGGACACCACCCGCAAAAACAAGTATATGATGTGATTCAACTAATTTAAAGAGACAGGCAGTGCCAAAGACTTCCTCGAAGTGGATGTCTTCCTCGAAGTGGATGTCTTCCTGTTCCTTTAGCAAATGTTGATACAGTGCCAGTTGCATTTCAATGTAGCCCAGAGAAGTCAATTCATAACGCATCCCGCGAATTATAGGATGCAATATGAACTGTCCATAAAGTCTAACGTAAGTGGTTATGTTTTTATACATGCAAAGTTCGAAATAAGATACACGGTCGTTCTTTGCGATATGCATTCACTTGTTCCATGCTTGCCTCCATAAACGCAGACATAAACTACCCGAAAAGCTGTGTTTTCAGATGAAGCAACGTTCTACATTTATGGACCTGTTAATCGCCCCAAACATTAAGATTTTGGGCTCTGGAAACCCACACAGTATACGTGAGCACATTCCGTTTCGGTATGGCCTAATACATGATAGGGTGAAAGGGGTATTTTACATCGCAGAGAGAACCATAAAATGTGTTGTTTACATGGACATTCTTGAACTGTTTCTGCTACAACAGATCAAATATTTGCAGCCTTTCATAATCTTCCAGCATAATCGTGCGCCCCCACGTTGGAGTAGAAATGTCATTGACTTGTGTTTTGTACACACTATTTTGGACGTATCCCACAAAAAGTCCAAATGAGTGTTATTGGGAGAGCGTGAGGGGCATGTGATTGGGCTTACCCGATCCACACAACTCTCAGAAAATGTGTCATTCTGATCATCCCGAACGTTCAAACTACAATTCTTGAGCAGCATGAAAATAAATTTAATACAAAAACAGACAGAGGATTGGAAATTCACGGATCATTAACACATAATATACGGGATGTTCCGGGAGTAAACTTCAATAAAATGACGGGTGATAGAGGGGCCCAAATATACCAAATATACCAAACGTGTATGATCCGATTCGCAACTTAAATGTTATGAACTTTTTAAGAAAATTTAGGTATACTCTACCCTGAGTTAAGCATTTACTGGTGGTGGAAAAAGTAATGGCCTATATGGAACGAAATTTGTAGGCTACACACCAAAGGTGATTAGTGTCGTCACATAAAAAACACATTTCACGTCACTGAGAGCACGGCTTCGTGGGGTAAAAAAAATCACTTTCACAAAAGTTGTGTTTGGTTCTGAAAGGTGCCAATAGTTTGCACGAGGCAAATCAAATATCAATGGAACACATGCATGATCACCCGACATTGGTGAACTACCCCATAGTATTGCAAATAAATTTGTAAAAAACAATATTTTAAATTAACAAACGTCGATGCAGTAAATGTGAAAACAAAACGTAATGCAGAACATTCACACAATGTAAAATCAGTTATAAGGTTGAAATTAGTATGAGTAAATAATTAAATGCAACTTTATTGAAATAAAAACAGTACACTATGTTTGAAATTATTAATATGTATTTTGAATGTAAGGGTGGTGCTTACGTCGTGAAGGGAGCAGTGAGAAGACATGTGAGCAAGATGCAATCATAGGGGGAAATACATACGTTTACTTAATTTCAAGGAAATATAATGTGGTAATTTCTTAACAATTAATATTTGATTTTATCGGAAATAGACCGGGTGTTGCTAAGTTGGTAAATATAGGGTATGGTATGTAGTCGTCAGGAGTCTAAAGTAAAAATTCTCTCAAAGATTTTAATTTATAAATTTGGAGTTTGTTAAAACTTATATTTTGGAGCAAACATTTTTTCTTATTGAATTTATTGGAAATCGATTAGGTATAGCTAAGAAGAAATGAGGCTTAAGCAGTTTGTATTATTATTATTAGCACCAGAGTTACGAAACATATTTAAAAGTACTGGTAACTAAAATTTTTTTATTACTGTTTTATATGGGTAGGGGTACGATAGGTACCGAAGCTGTATACATGATTAGAAAATGCATTTAAGTAGTCATATAATTTTTAATTGAAATATGTACAAATTAAAAATATATAATAATCAGAAAAATATTTTCTTTATTAAAAATACCGATTGATTTTTAAGATCGCTAATCAATGCCTTGCGTTATCTGCGCAAGAAAAATGCCTCATCGGCCAGCTTTTAAAATACGGCCAAATTAGCATTTTGGGTATCATGTAAATGACGTATGAGGATTTTCAGAGGTATTTAAGAGATTTTGCTTTTCCAAGTTTTCGGAAAAGATTTTTAATTATTTTGGTAATTTAAAATTTTCTTTGATCCTTTTTTTTTACTTTTGGGGTTTTCCCCACTTTTTAAATCATACTTTGTACTATTGATAGGAAATTTTATCAAGTATAAAACCATTTTTACGCAAATGTATTAGAATATTATTACGCAATCTACATTGTTGATGACTTCATCAGAATTTTTGACGAGATCATCCAAGATAACGACTAAGCTCATCCTCACCGACCACTCCACCCCCGCCCATTGTTT
The DNA here is from genome assembly GCA_003012365.1 of Medauroidea extradentata. Taxonomy (NCBI): domain Eukaryota; kingdom Metazoa; phylum Arthropoda; class Insecta; order Phasmatodea; family Phasmatidae; genus Medauroidea; species Medauroidea extradentata. Next base: position 111,823 of record PNEQ01009491.1, read on the forward strand.
TGTTTGGAATTTCTGGGACGACCCGAGTGGCGAACTCGGTGAAAAAGGATGGGAAACAGTAAGCTGAAACTATCCGTCGTAATCGCTCCCTAGGAGGAATTTCTATTGGAAGACAAAAAAAAAAAAAAAAAAAAAAAAAAAAAAAAACGGGAAGATGCTCTATATTTGACATTTTCCTTTCACAAAGAAACAATGAAAATCAGTATTATTAAATAATTTCTCAAATAGCCTCTCACAAATATGGATTTAAAAAAGTCGCCTGCAATTTAAAAGTTGTAGTTAAATCGTATATCAGGCAAACAAGCTTATTAAGAAGAAATCACCATAAAATTTCACCTGCAACGTTATGGGCATGAATTTTATTAAAAAGGGCACTCCCATCAAGTTCGTCATAAGTTCGAAGCAAGAGCTTGGTGTGTTGACATGTAAAAACGATAATTTTCTTAAAGGACTTAGCAAAGTAGTTTGCAGGTGTGGAAACTGGCATTTAAAATTTTGTAGAGCCAGTTAGCTGCGAGGAATCTATTACGAAAACTGAGTACCATACATAATCCCCACTTTTGTCAGGGTGGTAATCACGTCTGAAATTCCAATTCCTCAGGTAAAGAATACGGACGCGTATACTGTACCATAAAATTATTTCATAAATCTGTGAGGCACACTCGCAAACCCGAAGGAAACAATCCGAAATAATCCAAGTTCATTAACAAACCTAGAAAAACTATTTAATAATCACATTTTTCTTCCGAAATATTTTCGCACCAAATGCAAACCCATAAAGTAATAATTTCGTGGGTATTTAAATTTTTAAGTCATTAAGCTTCGAAAATCCCGTATTATCAAACGCCGCCGTGAATATTTAAAAGATGCTCTTATTGGCTAACGCACGTATGATGAAATTGGACAGTTGTTTTTGTTTGCCGCCGCCCGCAGTGCATTGTAGTAGGTTTACTGACTTAAAAAACTGGGCACATTTAATGAACCCGGTTACTTGAAAGCCTCGTAAATTTTTCTCGCTGTCAAATCATGTGCCGTTACAGTTGAAGATCTTCTTATTTAATAAGGAAAATTTTACTGGTATTGAGTGAGTTGAGAATAAGTGAAGACTGCAAATTTGCTCTTGCACATTGAGACGTTTTAGAGGTAGGTTTCAGTTTACGCCAGTTCCGGAGTGATGATAACTTATTACGAATACATTTTATTCTGTCAAATGCGCTTAAGAATAATACATTTTGTTTTAAATTCAACCATAGGCCTACGAATGTCGCATGAGTCCAAAAAATTTAGCTACCGAGCTTACAGTTCGAATGCGTTTAAGCAAACCTGCTGGTTATTGCAGACTGGTAATCTAGCGTTTTTATAGCGCGAAACGGGAAAGTAAGACAACACATTCATTTATTCATTTAAAACCATATTTTCTTTACGTTGCTTGTTAGCGACCGCGGAACCTACCGTAACAGGGCTGCCATCTATTAACACAATTCGCTAAACCTGATCAGTCGCACTCGTGTTCCTGAACCCTGTGTGTCTACCTGATGACGGGAACAGATTCCAGTTCCCGAAACGTCGTAACACTGTCTGTCTGGAAAACTACTGTGTTTTGTTTCGTCTCTTCATTGTGTCGTTTGTCTTGTCTGTATATGTCTGATATCTGTTGCGTTTTGTCTCGTCTACTTGTTGTGTTCTTTTGTTA